>NNCF01125907.1:1172225-1201974 GCA_002313205.1 Laupala kohalensis | reverse complement strand
ATTGTTGGTGTCTTCATTGCCTACACCAAAAACTGCCATATCAGAACCTTTATTAACATATTTGCAGATATACTTAATAGATTTGACGCTATTGCAGTATTCTACGTTAATATGTGCGTTAAACATTTTTGATAATAATGGAGAATATCGTACAATCCAACTGTTATCCACGTCTATTTCCACGTTGCTTCGCGTCTTCAGTATTGCCGTAAAACCTCCATTTTCTGGAGCTCGCCGTCTATATAAAGGATAGCCGTCGTTTCCTGTTTGTGTATCTTTAATTAATTTTCGAGGATAGTTTTTGGTGCATTTCCCATCTTTCATACATGGCGAGTTCCGATTTATATTTCCACATGGTCCATGGATCATATTTTTAGTTACCACAGCGTATAAATCAGGATCTTCTTCTTGGTTAGGAAGTTCAGCAGATATAATAGCGTCGATTTCTGTTGGTTGAATCTTCCTTTTCAACCAAAATAAATTATGTGAATGTGGTAAACCTCGTTTCTGCCATTCAATGGTGTACATCCAGCATCTCACCTCTCCAAAGATGTGACCTTTTGTTATAATATTAATGAATTTTTGTTGCTTTTGTTTAAAAACTCTCGCAATTAAATCGTGGCGATCACTGGATGACTGACCGTTGATTAGCATTTCTTTAATCTCTGACCAAATCGGGTTGCAGGTAAACGTAATAAACAAATCTGGTCTCCCGTATGTCCTTACATAGGTCATTGCATCTTGTGTGTACTCATGCATGTGTCTAGGACTGCCCGTAAACGTCGCTGGCAAAATAACCAAAGTGCCCAGATTCTCAATATTTCCGTCATTTGCTACCGCATCTCTTAGGTGAATATATTGGTCCACTCTTAATTTTTTTTGATTCGAACGAATAAACTGAAGACGTTCACTTTCAATCTTTACATACATATCCACGATAAATTGATGGAATAATTGTCTGCAATTTATCACGTGGTTGTGTTTAGTACCTCGTATCATTAGACGGTAAGCATAATAATCCATAGCAGATACCTTTGCACTTGTTGGAATACCTGTTGTTGGATTAACTTGCCTCAGATTGAAATGATACCCATCTTCACCATAAGGAAATAAAATAGGATATTGTAGAGCATCATACGACCTGTGCGTTTCGCAAATTCGCTGCAATGATCCACTACGTAATTGAAGCACGATATCTCGCTTTTCAAATTCATTACCCGATATCACAACTGCAACTTCATCCACTACAGGAGCGTTGAAGCGCCGTTCATGCTCTCCTGCTGGTTTTCGATCTGCTTTTATAATAATTTTATATGCATCTGTGGGCATATGATCAATTGAAGTTTCAAACGTTTTTATGTAAATATTGTGTGCATGGAACATTTGTTGTAAATCAGATACAATCTCACGTCTTGTTCCTGAATTGTTGGCGCATCTTTGGTCGGTCTCAACTTGGTCGTTTCCAATAAAATATAATTGTAAAAATTTTGGTTGCTGATTAGGCAACGGCAACAACGATCCTCCTTTATGGTATATCTGCCCTTGTACAGTGAAAGTGGATTGAAATCCAGGCTGATTAATAACAGATGTGGCTCCAAATGAGGTCATTTGAAAACATGAGTTGTATTTTCGGATATTACTCAGAAAATGTCTTGACTGTGGTGTATCACCAGTTGTATATTTTAAGAGTTCTTGTGGTAATGGGTCCAGTTGGTTAAGTTTTAATTTACCATTATTGCAGCAAAGACCGGGAGGTTCTGATTTAAACTTTTTGGCTTGGCAATTGCGGCAAATTAAATCCATTTTTCCTATGTTGATACTGGCGTGATGTGCGTAATCTATGTGAGGGTCATAGAATAATGCTTCACACTGTAAATCGGAGTATTCATCAGTTCGTGAACGTCTCGTTCTATCTCTGATTTGTTGCCTGACCTCTCGTTGTTGTGGTTCAGAGGCTCTGGATGTTGCAGCTCGGTTTCGTAGATCATTAAGCCTGGCCTCACGTTGTTGTTGTGTTTCAGAGGCTCTGGTTTTTGCAGCCCTGTTTCTCATTTCTTGGAGTCTGGCTTCACGGTGTCCTGCTGTTTCTGAATTTCTAGATCTTGCAACTCTTTCACGTATCGTTGCTAATCTTTTATCTCTTTCTTCATTACTTTCAATAGCTTTACGTTTTTTTGGAGGCATTGTTAAGCAATGATGTTCAATTGTTTTTGTTTATAATTCTAAATTACCAAGTGTCGGTTAAGTAAGAAAATTCTTTTGTTGTGTTTCTATGACATCAAAAAAGTAAACAAATTACATACATACAAACACTCTCCTTTATATATAAGATATATAACAAACTATATAGTAAGAAAACTAACAAAATATGACAGTATTTAATATTAATACAGCTCGCAATTCCACAAAACATTATTATGATATTTATCTCCCTTCCTGCACAA
This sequence comes from Laupala kohalensis, assembly GCA_002313205.1. Taxonomy (NCBI): domain Eukaryota; kingdom Metazoa; phylum Arthropoda; class Insecta; order Orthoptera; family Trigonidiidae; genus Laupala; species Laupala kohalensis. Next base: position 1,199,530 of record NNCF01125907.1, on the reverse strand, counting down.
TGTTTCGTCGTCTTCTTTTGTTAATCTTCTTCAAATACAATGCCAAATTCCCATGACCGGTAAATATTTCTAAACTCTTTTTGGAGTAAACCATGTTCTGTTTTTATTTGCATACGTAAAGTTACGTAAAGTTGCGGTTAATTGCATACAAATTTATTTGTTTTGTTGGATTTCAATATATATCTCTCTCTCCAAAACACCAGTACTGTAAATAATCCTTGACCTTCTTTACTTTGGATTCATCAATATTTTAAGAGCGATGAACCATTGCCCTTGATGAGCCTTTCTACCTGAGGCTATGTAGTCTGAGGGACACGAAAAATAATAATAAATTGTCTTAAAAAATGTAACCCATGTTAAAATGTTCTTCTGGGTAGTTTTCGAGTAAGTCTGCCTCGGTGATTCCTACATATTTTTTTGTCTTTATTTTTTAATTAAAATATTCTGAGGTGTCTAAGAGGGAAAATCAAAGTCAAACTGTCCCAATACAGGTCCTAAGGTGTGCCCAAGGGGTTCAAGGAGGGTAGAGATTCGCAATTTTTGGCCTCAGAGCAAGAAGGAGAAGATGTGAGCAGCTTCTCGTTCCGGCCGGTATGTCCCCGAGATAGACCTGGTACTCATATTTCAGCAGACTGAGTAGATCTGGGAGTTACGTTTATAAAAACATAAGACAACTAGACACTGCACTCTGATACGTTTTTCCGCTAAACAATAAAGCAGAAGGATTCAAGAAGGTAGAGAATAAAAATATAGCTTATTCTTGAGGTAAAAAAATATTATTGAATGTAAAATAATGATTCAATGTCAGGTTATCTCTTCACTGTTTAGATTAGAATATAAAATAATATATCTTTTAAAGTGCCAATATCAAGTTAATTGCATTGCTCATGTCCTCTAAGCAGTCTGTAAGGCACTAATGCCTGCTCTTTCCAAAGACATTAGTCTTTTCCCTCTTTATCATTTAAAGCAAATAACTACTATATTTTTCGAAACATTATATATCTGAAAATTCCTTCACATCACCGAGGATCGGCCGTCTAGCCAGCAACTGAGAGTTCTATCCACTAATAAGCCACGCTGACACTTCAAAGTGCTCATAACAATATTTGTATAATGGATTGTCTTGTATTACGTTTTGAAACATCAGAAATCAATTCATCGTACTCAGCAGAGTAATTTAGAAGAATATATAACAGTAGGTTCCAAAACGATGAAATGTAATACCATTAACTCAAACGTGATATCTATGGATCATCCGATAGAAGATTGGGTTTTATTTCAAAAGACATTTTCCTCTTCGTAGTACATAGAATGGATTGAACACTAATTATACAACTTTCTCAGAAATATAAATATAATAAGAAATTTTTATTTCCTTTAATTCAGTTTTGGTGGTACTGAAAAACGTTCAAATATAAAATATGTTAAATTGTTGATGTATTTTTGAATAAATAATTCATCACTGCTTATGTTACGTGTATTCTAAATATTTTATTGTCTACAGACAAGAAAATTGAGTAAATTACACAATAGTCGATTGTTACCATTGATATCAGAATGATACTTCTAAAGTCATTTTTTTTTTTTGCAAATTTATTTGAGAGAAAGAGTACTCATTCTCTCTTAGTAAAAAGCAGTTTTAAAACGAATAATTAAAAAATGCTATTGAAACAAAAACAAAAGGAGAAAATACGTCGTTCATTTCAGAAAAGCGCTTTCTGTACAGCATGCACTCATTATTTGCATTTCATGACATACCAACAACTGCATAGGACGTTGTATATATAGAAGAATATATGCATTGTATGTTATGTAGATGAATACTTCCAGTGTGGTGCTTGAATATCCATACGGCTATTCAAACTAGCATTGCTATGTCTGGGAAAGCGTGAATACAAGCCTCTATTGTGCGATACATCTGTAAGCAGATGTTTCATGAGTCGCGTCACGCGCTGGTGCTGTATGAGCGCACTCTCGAATTACATACGGAACGATTATTTCACTTCGATATGTTCCATTGTGCTTCCAAATTGTCATTATTAAAAAAAAACGATTCGTGATCCTTTTTCCTAAAACTACGAATAAGTTACTTCATATCTCGTGAATTATTTATAATTTATATAATGTCTTATATTTATGATGTGATATGGCTACCCGCGGCGTTTTCTATAGCGCTCTGGCCTTCTACTTCTGGTGACGCTGGTTAGAATAGAAAGAAGGATTTGCAATTGTTTAGGGTAGCTTTTCTGTAACAATGAGTAAATAACCAGAACACATACTAGGGGACTATCCAATATATGGCTATGAACGAGGAACGTACATCAACAAATTCAAGAGGAGAGGATTGATAAATTTACGAGTTTATACAACGTTAATAAAGACAGAGAAAAAATATGAATATTTTGAAGAATATGTCAATAAGTTATGAGGGATACGACAAATATTACAGCAATAGGTAAACACTATATCCAAGTAGAACAGAACAACAAGAGACGGCAGATAAGTATTATAGAGGTAGTACGTGAGCACACGACTCTTCGTTGCGGTGGGGGAGGAGAAATTCGATCAAGTGAAAAAGGTGAGCAATGATTTGAAGAAAAGAAAATAAATTAACAGTGAACCTCGTATTGCACATGCTACGGAGACGAGGAGACTTTGGTCGGAAAAAAGGAAGGTAGCTTTTCTCTGAGTACTCCCGTTTCCCCTGCTTTGCATTCCACCACAACTATCTCACACTCAATTCAATCATCAACCCTCACAATTCCTCATTTCCTCGAGTTGCATCATGGCAATGGGAATCAGGTCTGGTCTTCCACCGAATCATATGATTTCAGTGAAGAAATAATCAAGTAAATGTTGGGTTCCCTGGGAATTTATAATTGTGAAGATTGGTCCAGAGATTGTGAGGGAAACCCCAACCAACACCCGGTTCGACCGCATTTTCCCTTAACCCGCACAAAGGCAGCGAAGATGCTATCACTTTGCATTGGCTGTTGGATATCGTTAAATTATTTCTCTGAAATTTCTTCAACATTTATTTGTTGGTTGGTCCTTTCATTACCGTCTTTATGAAAAATTCATCTACGCGACGTTTTGACAAACACGAATTTTAAAATGACGTCCTTATTTTAAATATTTTTCCCCTATCCACGAAAAACGTGTTAATGATTACAAATTTAGTACAGAAACGTTTTAAACGTATTCAAAATTATTAAAAACACAAGTGCATACTTCACTACTTCTTCTTCACTGATTTGATTTTCATCACCAAATTTCGAGGATGAAAATTAATAAATTTTACAGAAGTTTGAGTTATTTAGTTCGGATTCATCGTAAGGAGCCTGCGGTTATTCCATCGAATTAAACTTGGGTCAACCGTGTAGTATGTGAGAACCACGGGTCATTAGGTTTTATATAATAAATGAAACTATTCATTGTATTGTACTCCAATAAAATTATTCTCATAAAAATCATGCTCTTAAATCATGATTTAAATTTTTGGAAATTACAAAACTATCGCAAAAAAATAATCTGTATAAAATTCACCTAAACAACAACTAAAAATAGTTAGTAAAAATTAATATTTCGTAGTTTCACAAACTTATCAATGATTTTCACAAAAATGTAGCATGACTGTACCAAATACTACATTACCAATATTGTTGAGGTAGGTTATGCAAGTGTTACGAAAAATGTGTTTTGTATAGGAGACTCCGACTTTGGAGGATAATTCAGTATTATTGATAAACTGTTTTTAGTAACAAATATCGGATCAATTTTGAATTCTTGCTCACAAGTAATTTGTGAATATTTTACTTATACCCTAGTAGGGTTATTATTTTGCAATAACTAATTTGACTCAACGTCGCCTCTATAGTCATGAGTGTCATGATTCCGATCTCGGAGGATATCGCAACCTACTGTCAATCACAATAATTATAAATTTTTTAGACCAATTACTTCGAAAACATGTTTTGGATACATTTCTATGCCGTTTTGACAACCATTCGAAGTCTGCAGTAACATTTTTAGAATACACTCAACATTCATTCTGATGATACAATTCCTCTGACATCGATTCAAAGTCTGTCCTCACTTTCTACAATACCCCCAGTGTAACAATTGGCGAAGTAATTCCATACTGTCTGCGAAATTATACCTTCCGTCGTTGATGAACATCGCAACGTCAGCTCATTCAGCTGCTGAGGCGAGATAGCCTAACCAATTGACTCAATTAACTCCTCTTCCTATTCAGCATGTATTTGCCACTACTACCATGTAGTTCTCACTCAGATTTCCCTTTCAAGAACTCAGAAAGTCTTCATTGAAACAGTGAGAGAGTTAAAGGGAAGTGTTGGAAGCTTTAAAAATGGAATGATTAAAATAATTATTTATTTCAAGAGTTAATGATTCTTCAATATTTCCATTGTTCTGTATTTCATATCTCAAGTAGATACCAAGTAAACGTTCTATAGAAATATATTTTGGTAGTGTAAATAGAAATGAATAAATAGAAACTTTTTGGGGAAGAGTGAAAATAAACTGTGACCAATTAAAACCATGTATAAATTTTTAACTCACAACTTCCGGGTACCTACTCGTGGGAAAGTGTTTGCAATTTCTACGGCCATGTGAAAATTGCTGCGGTCTGAGACTTAACCCAAGACTTCCTACTATGGTCACAGATGCACTGCCACTGCACCACCTACCACACTCCTCCCAAAGCCCGTACACAACATCCATCTGGCAATCTGCACACCAGCGGCCATAACAGAGGATACCGGGTTTGACCCGGCACGTCGCAACATTCACCTGGCCGTAGATGATGCAAAAACTATGATGTTGATGAGCATACCACTGAAAATGCCTCCCTTTATGTTATGTATCTCATTTTACTGACTGAAATGAAACAATACCTATTTTCATTGTTCTAATTTATATTTCAGTTTAATCTCATTTATAATCTCTTTTATCGGCTTTTTTTCGGTTTGTCCGAATCAGTTATATTAACAAATAATAATAGTCTTACAGCTTTACTGTACAACTTAACAAAAAAGTTGTTCCCTTCTGAACATTGTGAAAAAGTCGAATAAATTATCTACTTAATACAATATACTGTTGAGTTCATTAAAGAATACATCTGGTGACACAACATTAAGTATTACCGTGTCGGGTTTAATTTTGATGGCCGGGTCAGGTTTTTTCTCAATACTCAAATAATTTTGAATGTTATTGTCTATGTAATTTAATTCATAATATATATTTAATGTTCTCTCTTCATTGTTTACATAATTTTCTTATTTATTTCTGTTTCATGCAGATTATCCATATGTTCGATTATTCGAAACACTGTTGGTCCCAGTCACTCCATATAAATGAGGTTCAACTGTACTAAGTATTCTCAATTTAAAACGAAAGCACTGTAATATTTCTAAAAAGTATTTTGAGAATAGCTAAACAATGAATTTAAAAAATTGATATTATTTGATAAGATAAAGTGTTTTTAATATTAAGGGATACCATTTGTATTTGTACTGTAGAATTAGTTTTATATTTACGAAACAAAAAATATAATAAAAAGAAGCTAAAAGAAAGTAATTAGTTCTTAAAAAATAACAAAAAATTGTTATATTTCTTAAGCAACGAAGGCGAAATTGCAGGAGTGTTTCTCCATCTTACGAACAACTTTTACGACACTTGAGTTCCGGCGCATCCAATTTTCCGCAATGTCACCAGAGTTTTGAATGTCACATCTAGAAGACGACCTTACCACGAAACTAAGAAGCGGTAGAAGTTTGTCTCGTAAAATGTCTCTCAACATGAGAACAGAAGTACGAAGACGGAGAGGAGAATGTGGTGTTGATGTGCTAGACGCTGTAGCTCTATCGTAAAGATCAAGAAAAGTGTAAGGATTTAGTGATATAAGTAGTACGGGGGTCAAGTCATGTAAATCACTAAAAACTTGAACTGTCGATAAGAAAGAGATGGAAGCAAGCACGATATCCCTTCAACTCAATTAAAGTACCTTACAAAAACCTTCTTCGGAATACGGCTACAGATAACCTTGCACACCACGACACCTCTATTGAATACAGACAAGGAATATTATTGTTATAAATGTTAGGATGTTACTATTAACATGTATTAACAAAGGTAATATTTATATTTATCATTGTCACTCGTGTTTTCTTTGAATGCAGCTGTGGTATACTCCAAGAATCGTGCGAAATTAGTCACACGTCACCACATTTAAGAATTACTGGAAAACTTCTATCAACTTTTTATGGATCTCCCCTCAATTTTAGCCCATACGCGTATTAAATAGAATTCCTATTATCGACGGTGTCTATGCCCCTCATTTCACAGAGAACAAGAATTCACTAAAGGAATAATAATTTATTCCCACAACGCAGAAAAATAAACTATAACTGACAGATTATTTTTACTCTCCAGAACAAATAAGAGACCATGCTAAGAATTAATATCAAGCACCAATAAGCGCACCAAAGATTAATGGTAACTATTCAGTATTTGGAGGCCTAGATAGTGAAGAACATATGATTTGTTCCGATTGTTCTTTTGCAAGTTAATAGCTGCAGGGTAGCTCATAGATAACAGCGGTGAATTGCTTGTAAGGCTATAGCATTGAAACTATCAGTCATCTTCATATGTTCTGAATCGATTTTATATGCATCATTTATTACAAATTTAAGCGAAGGATATACACAAACTGTGAGACTGCTTATTGTTGTAGTTTCATTTATGTAACCGCCTGGGATGTTCTGTTTTCTGGCACCAGGTGGCAAACGAAAGAAGAAAACTTCAATTGTGAATATATTGCGAAGACGAGGTCAGTTCCGTTTATAAAGACGTTTTCTACGGAGGGGATAAATGAATACATAAATAAATTTATTTTCAAACTAGTGGTGAAAAACCATTGCCCATACTTTCTCATATACGTCTGCAGTATAGAGTGAAAAAAAATTATAGTGAGAGGGTCGTTTCTGTCGTGGTCCTCTTTATTTTGATCGTCTTCCAGTGCTCTATTCATGCTCAAAGTAGCTAGATAAACTTATTCCTGTCTTTGATTTGAAATTTGAAAGTAAAATAAATATTCAGAATATTATTTCAAAACACATAGCGACATATCAGTCTTATAAATATCGTAAAAGTGTTATGTAAATGTAATTTTGCAGTAGACAGAAATTGATGTATTTTCGTATCTGCAGTGCATTTGATGTCCTCCTATGTATTTTATCATTATCATATCTTTCATTTAAGTTTATACAAAGTGCATTCTACGTCTTCTTGGTCCATTTACAAGTTTGAAGCTTCTTGTTTGCAAGCAAGTCGAAGTAATGTGTGAGTGTAGCAAACAGAAATTATTTTACCAACTATCAAGTGAAATACCGCTAATGCGAATGTAATGCATGCTAGTTGTACTTTACGTATAGAAAATATTTAAGCAAAATCTTTGGAGTAGTTTTTGAGAAACATTCAGAAGAGTACTTTGACCTTCATGTGAAGTATCCTTTGTTTTAAAGTAAAAATAATAAAGCACGTGAATTGACAACGTGTAAATCCTACGGAAAATACGAAATGCGAATAAAATTGATTCATCGGTTTACCCAGAATCGCTGCGTAGACGGACAGACGGACGGATGGATGTTATGCCAAAAACAAATTTTTCTGAATCAGGGATATCCAAAACGGATATTTCCGTCGAAATATCTCTTTCTAATTTTTTCACGATTTCAAAACTCTGTATACACTTCGTATATGGGAAAATAAAAATAATAATTAGAAACTGCGTATGAGCACGTGCAGAACAATAAACAATTTTACTCTCCGGAAGCAATTAAGGGACTATCCCTTCAATTCCGGTCAGGGCTCTAAGACATAGACAGATTTAACAATTCAACACACTTCGAAGATAATAATTTAGGTAGTTCGGCACATGTATTAACATAATACCAACAAATTTGTATTTATTAAAACAAAATTTCAGAAGTACGTATAATTATGAAACTACAGATTATTCGGAAAATAATGTTCATAAATCGTAAGTGATAAAATAGCACTAAATTCGAGATTTATTGTTCCAATAAACGCCACCAATAGACAAGAGCCTAGCGGGTTCGTATAAAAAAAATCCTCTAACCGAAGAAAAACCGGAGAAAAACCCAGGCCAGTATAGGTTTTTATATAATGGGATAGTGACATAATGACACGTGCAGTGTAAAACGAAAACTATAGCGATTGCTATTACACCATGCTGAACATATTTCTTCCTAAGTTCTGAGGTTAGGTTCTAGTGAAGGATATTTGTCGGGGCGAGAGGAACGGTTCACGATGACAGTAACAGCTACGACGTTAACCCTGACATAATGAAGACAGCTGCAACACACGGTGAAATCTGCGGTGAAGGATCCAGAAGCACTACTACGCTCAACTTATCTCTCGCAGAAGTGCTAAAATTAGCGTTGCAGCGGTGGCAGCAGTGGCAGCAGCAGCGTCTCGACTCGTACGAGCGGGTTCGTCGCCGCGACCTCCCCCTCCCCCAAACCCTCCAACCCCCCACCCACACAACGACTGTCGCGTCGGGGTTCACGAAGCCGCTGGCGCACCCATTGTGTCGACGGGACAAAGCACTAGCGCCGCCGTCGCTGAGGACGACGACGACGACGAGGCCGAAGAGGACGAAGGTCGCGATGCGCAATGGAGGAGTCAGAGGAGGAGCGGGTAGCGCGACGAAACGGTAGGGGATGGTTATCTTTTTCAAAGGCGGCGCAAACATCCAGATATCGAAAAACTGATGTCTGATGCAAGTTCAAATAAATCTTTTGTACAAGACTTCTGGTAAAATTATATTATTCCTATAATCAGAGAAAAGAAGGGATATGTACTAATATTTATAAAATTACCACAGACAATATCAAACCAGTTTGTAACGGCTCTCTTGACAACAAACTATTTATTTACTTATTTATTTATTGTCAGTCTAATTGGCTTGATGTTGCTATAGCGCATGTGCACAGTGTAGCCAACACTTTTGCTTCGCAGTCGTCCATAAGAGTAATGATATTTGTACCTCACGTTATGTAGACAGGACATTCGAATTTCTCAAAACTGAAATATATCGTCAATATCGGCCATCGATTCCATGCACTTGCTCTTGTGCTGCACTTTGGTCTTCCCTTCCTTCTGCGTCGAGCGTGTGGGACGATTATTACCTTGTGTCTTTGTTCGTTGTGTTATCGAATTGTATTTCTTTACAGCAAGTAGTCTACTATTAATATTAAGATAAATCTATTATATAGAATATACTATATTTTACTAACTACTATAAATATATATTTGATATGACTCGAATTCGTAGAAGTAGGTAATTCGTGTTAGGCAGCCAAATTGCATATACTTTTTTGACAAAGTTACAAGATTTTGAGTTTAAGTGGATCTATATTCTACGAGATATCAATAACAAGCTGAGAAAGGATATTTTTGTAACATCACAATACACACGTGGGTTGAGCAGTGGATGTTCTGTAACAATACAGAATGTACCAGTAATTCACGCAAAAAAAATTGAAGAGATGATGAAGCACATTAATAGAAACAAACAAACTTTAAGGTGCACATGCGCATAAATATGTAGCGAAGGAATTTTCCAGATACATTGAAGATGTGCATAAGGATGGGGTTAAAATGTAACAGTTTTCTCTACAACACTACTACTTTATCCATTAAAATAATTGAGAGCGACAACAGACAATTTAGCTTTCGATATAGTAAAGAATATGATGGACCTAACTAGAAAAAGAAGTTCAATTCTCATTGGAAAATTCCTAAAATGAAATTCTCTTATTTTGTAGCCAATTTAAAAATAAATTAATATAAAACATTGTTACAGATTTAGCCTCATTGTTTGAATTTTCATTAAGTTTAGCAAACATTGTTATTTTTTTCTTGGTGTTATAATTTCTTTTACTTATTTTATGGATTTGAAATATATTTTCTCCCTAATTGTTACTCGTTAAATAACCAAGGATAAATTATTAAATAATATTGTTTGTTGTTTACTATTGCAATTGTCACTATTTATGTTTTTATGAGGTACCAACTACGTAAATTCCTCATGAAATTTCTTGCCTAGGAAATGTCGTTGAGTGTTAAACATGCACTTAATGCTATGTGGTCTCAATCCTTCACAACGAAGCAGACGTGCCATTCCCAGACTACGTTTTCTGAGTAAAATGTTCTGCTTGCATGAAGATTTGGGGTGAAAACTACAACGAGAATTGCGTAAGAAGCTTACTGAAATCACAAAATGTTTCTCCACGTCTCTACAAAGAATACGAAATTAGATTAATTATTTAATGAATTCTATAAATATTAATATGACTAAAAGCAAAAAGTAATCATTACAAAAAAATTTCATTATACCGCTTTATTGAACAAATGATTTCATCAAAGTACCTGTTGTAAAACTCTGAAGTTAAATATCATTATTTTTGCATCTTAAATAAAATCACAGAGATTTATAAACAAGTGTTGATACACAGATTGTAAAAATAACGGTATCTGTTCAAAAGTTCTAGGCTCTTAAGTGCCGTCGGAATGAGTTGTTTCCCCCTTTCACTCCAGGAATAACAAAATGTCACATTTGAAAACTGAAATTCTTAAATATGCAAAAGGTATATTGTACATTACATTAATGTGATCGCATGAAACATTAAGAATGAAGTAATAAAAGAAAGAAGATACGGTTTTCAGAGCTATTATAAGATGACTGAAAAAGGAAAAAAGGCAAATCACGGATATAAAGTAACTAATAATAAAGGAAAATTAATAAGTTAAAATTCAGAGTGATAATATAATAGATACTTTCTGTAATCTTTGTCTTTAAGGGAATGACAGTATGGAACTAATTCTTACAAATTAAAGCAAAACTATTGACAATAAGGGGGAAATATAATGATAGTTAACTCGCGTAAAATCTCATAGTATTCACAATACGAACATCACTGCAGTGATTGCAATTTTGGCTTTATAAATTAGATCAGGCACAATATAAACTGGGTTTAATTACNTGTATAAGAGACCATCCATATATCAGGGATGTCGAGGTGAGTGGTGCAGTGGTAGCACACCTGCGGCCAATGAGGTAGTCCCAGGTTCAAGTCCCAGTGCGAAGCAATTTTCTATTGGTCGTAGACGATACTATAAACTTGTTAACATTTGTAGCGGAGGTTAATTACTATAAACGTAAGTATGGTTGGAAAGCTGAATCGTTTTGATCAAAACATTTAAGATGGGGAAGGAAATAAATTATTTCCTATCGCATCCTCAAATCTTGACTATTGTCAACATTAATGATGATGAAGAGATCCCGTGGAGAAACTAAGTGCAGTTAATCTTGCATTAATTCACAGAGCTACCGCTTGAGAGCGTTCACTATGCGGTAACCGCATCTTCAGCTATATGTTTTGAAAATGTGCCAGCGAGACACCACAAGTGAAGAGAAAAACTTTTCTTACGCGCGAGTTTCTCAACTAGCACCCCTAACAAGTTGCCACGAAGTTTTTTATCCCATCCACAGTCAATATTTCGTAAGTCGAAAGTTGAAAATATTTTTAAGACTCCGGGTAAAAATCATATTCCACATTCAAACTGCTTTGCAGATACTTGGATTTAAAATCAATGTATGGGAGTATGCACTTTGAGTACAATACATGATTCATAGAATAGTTTCACATTTATTGAAAGATTACGTGAATATTTTTTAAAGAAACAATAATGACTAGCAAATTTTATAACAGTTATGGAAGTAAAATATTTTTATTTCCATCATAATTAAATTCAAAGAAATGTGTCATATTTAAAATTTTAAAAAATACATTGATACATAAACGTATTATGTAAATGACAAACCTAAATGATATAAATAAGCAAACACTTTCTAAGAAAATAATGAGCCTAGGAAAAAAGAAAAGCAGACTGGAATAGATCCTTAGAATAGCGTAATAAAATTTAAAACAATAAAATAATAAACTAATCTAATGAACATATGAAAAAATAGATACACGATCCATAACACGAAGGAAGATTATTCATTAATAAAAAAAATTATTCTAAAATTTCAACGGAGAATAACTTCAACAACAAAACATAATTGATTCTAATGTAATTTAAATTCACACTATTATAACTTCAGAATATACGTGCAGCAAAATAATTCTTAAAAACCGACACTTGACATGTCATCCATTCGCTACATCAAATGGCAGATGAATTGGTCGGAAAAATACACCACTAAGAACTGGTGAGATCTTTCTCACAAGCATCGCATTGAAATACTTCACCCAAAATAAACTTAACAAGGCGAGATAGATTGCTTAATACACAGACAACCATGAATCAACGCTAGTTTTAGGTCTCGCATGAATATAAAGGCTATTTCCTCGCGTTCAGAAACCCACACGAAACTCAGCAATCCATCATAGCTCGAGGAAGTCCACAAATCCTGGAATGAAGTAGGGTGTATGTGGGCGATGTACGAACGGGGAGGAATGGGAGAATAGAAGAAGAGGTTCAGTTCTCTAAGGGAGGAAGGAAATCAAGAGAAGAAGAGAAAAAGAATGTTCAAGAAGGGACAAAACTGGTGAAACTGAAAACAGTTGTGGTAGGAACATTAAAATTTATTAGATTACAGAAGAATTAACGCACTAGTGCAGATGAGTCTACAATCTCATATTGATTCATTAATTGCATTTATAATCGTTTTCTTACCCGGAGCGGAAGACATGACACAACAGGTTAACACTACGTAGATTGTTGTACATTTATGTACAATTTGAAATAAATATTACCGAAACTAACAAGATATTAAAAATTGGAATTCGAACACATCTTGACAGGCAAAATTCATTTACGATATTTTTGTAACTTAAATATCAAAGCAAAAAGAAGACATGGCAGGATGTAAATATTAGGGAATTCAAAATAGTTACTGTTCAATAAAGGAATTTATTTAATATTGGGATATACGAGTAGTAAAAGTTGTAGTGTATTAACAAACACCTACAAAGCATTGATCTCTTGTATCGGTTGTCCGAAGGGGAAAACGATGTTTGGGATTTTTGTTTCTCTCGCTCATCAACTTGGGTTGGGAACTTTATTTCTCTCTCTCTCTCCCACAGCTGACTGTTGCGCACAAGTCATTGCGCATATTGCCTCACCCCCTCCGAAAGGATTTGCGAGAGAGAGAACAAAGAGTGAATTCTCTCTCATTTCATTAGGGACAACCGACATCAGAGATCGCTGGATATATATCAGATATAAGTTTATACTTCAAAGACGCGAGTTTCTGGCTTCTTTTACTCTGACTTATTTATTCCTTGACTCCCCGAAGCAACCAAACGTAAAAAAAAAAGTCAATTTCCAGACCTGAAAATAATGACAATCCGTAAAAGGAAACAAAAAGGGAAGAGGATGTGATGATATGTAGAAAGGGCGAGTAGTGGCCCTTGGAACCGAACAGAGCAAAGCGACGCTTCTGTAAAAAGACGAGTTACGAGGACGGAACGATAGTCCTGTCGCCCAGAAATACACGCTCTGATGCGCATGGCCCATGATTCCCGCGGAAGACCCCCAGCTGCAGGTAACATCGTTTTCAGTACAATAAGATCTACTTTGTGAGTTATGAATACTAGTAGTATATGTTCACTAATGTTTTTGGAACATATCACAAGTCATTTGATGGAGACGAGTTTATATAAGTATTATTCCTTAATCATATTTCATATTTCTATATAAAGGAGGAATTCGAATTTTAAAAAATTGTATTATTTGTAAATGGGAAATGTAGCGTGCTATTGAAGCTTATCTACATGGGGTGACAGCAGGTAGGAGGTGGGTGGTAGTTCATTGTTAGTAGGTTGGCCGGTTAGCTGGCTTTACCAACAACTTGGCCTACGTGGAGGGATTAGTAGGAATAGTTAGAAATAGTCAGAGTTAATGATACAAGAAGAAGTAGGAGGTGGTTAGACGAAAGAGTTCGCGTTTCAATTGTCACATCTACATGAACTGATACATTGGTACAATGGCAAGCAAGCATGCTAGCCCTGAGCTACCAGAGGAATAATTTAAATTTTTACGATGAAAGAGCGTAAGTCCTTCAGTACCCGGTAAAATTGAACACTACATAATATTGGAGGAAACATAGGATAAGTTTTACAATGGACATTGGTATTGAAATATTGGCTAGTTTATTTTTAAAATTACGATAATAGCATTCAGTAATCATTATGTACGTTTTTGACAAACATTATGCCAACTCAGGCAGTACACAAAAAATTAGAGTAAAGAAAAAAATCATTGTTGAACGTAGTGTCTTTCAAATTTTTGTAAAGTTGTACGTATTATTTGGGTGAACTAACATAAAAATAGTGAAACAATAATAATTAAAATACAGTGCTTAAATATGCATATACGAAACGAAATATACTTCAAAACAGAATGTAATAAAATGTTATTGGAAGGACAATGACTTCGTATAAAGTGAAAGATATTATGAATTAAATATCTGATAAAAATATAAAAGAAAAGTTTAAAGAATTAATGAGCGTTTAATTTTTTTCTTTGTAATAGACAACATACTTAGAAGCAATGATTTTTTTTACGTAATATCTCCATCTTAAGAGGTAATCCTAGAAGTTCTTTTCAATAGCAAGAACATTTTCCGTAATACGAATCTCATCAAACTCTTATATTTCGGAGTACTCTCAGAGCTACCAGCAATTTCAAATCTTAAAAAAATCTTGCTCTAGATATTATTCTTATAAAGAGGTAAGTATAGTCAAGCATTAGAGAGTTTTAATACAAAATTAGACAAATTGGACTATCCTCACTTTTACTGTTTCCAACGAAAATCATGAACATTTATTATCCATTGAAATATTAAAACTCGAAATTTAGTGTTATTTAATAGTTACAACTTATAAACTATATTTTTCGAATAATCTATAGTTTGATAAAAATACGTAATTTTGCAATAACTTCTTTTATGTTTTATTAAATACAAATTTGATGGCATTATGTTAATTTTATAACACATACCGAACTATTTGTATTGATAGGAGCGTGCTGAAACGTTAAATCGAAATCCACCATAGGTCCCTTGATCGGACTTGATGGGATGGCTCCTAGGTTGCTTCCGGAGAGAAAATTAGTTTATTGTTCTCCACGTTGTCATACGCAATATGTAACTGCTTTTTTGACAATGAATTTATTTATTTACATTTATCTAGTTTGAAGAATTATTGGTTTCATTTTTTTCCCCTTATGGTTTTATTTTCATCTCGTTGACATGTTTTTTTGTTTTGAATGAGTTTTAATGTTAACTGAACACTCACATTGTAGTTTTTTGTTGATGTTGGTCTGTCGGTCAATTGTTCCTTTTTTTCTTTGCTCTCGTAAGTATAAGTTCTTTGCCATCACTGAGTTCATGTTTAACGACCGGCCCTGCGCCATTATGCAAATGAGGTGAGCAACCCTCACGCGTATTTGCACACCTGATGATGATACCAAACGGTATCAGAACGTCGTTTGTAATTGTATTTTTGTGTTCAAAATTTGATAATTATATTGGCCTAATGAGAAGAAAATAGTCTGTTTATTTTGATCGGTTTTAAATTTATTAATAATACACGCAGACGCTATGCAAATTATTAACTCAAAGTAGTATCTATTTGTCCTCTTATATTTATAATTAAAAAAGATAAAAGACACTGAAACAGACTTACTTGGAAATGAGCCCTTGTGAACATTTTGTGCTCTTTTATCTTAAAAGTCTTTAGTGAATAACATCAAAACGTTGGAGTCATTCACGACAAAAAATACAAAAATATACTTTAAAAGCGTCCAATTATATCATAGCACTTAAGGATTTGTACGAAATATCCTAAATTTGAAGTGAAGTTAGGGGCATTGCACTGTCAGAAAAAATCCAAGGTTTCACTACCTAAGGAGCAATACACTTTAAAGAATTAAATGAACGTTCGAGAACTCACGAGACATTTATGATAAGTATTAAGAAATAGATGGCATTGATGGCCTCTTTTGTCATTTTCGTTTCAAGTTAAGCTTATTCCTCAAAAGTAATGACAATCCTTTTTTAATGGCCACGGTCGGTCGTCTTCAGAAAACATTTTATGCAGCAGACCGTGGCACTGGTCTCGTTGGGAAGAAATAGGGTGAGAATATGGAAATATCTTCCAGGGTAATTTTTGTTCCTTTGAAGTCACTGATTTACTCTTCAGTGATTAAGATTCTTTTCAAAAACGGAATTAATTAGGCAGTATGAAAAAAATTCAATTTTGTCGATGCTGAGTACTTATCTTCTTTAGTTTTAATTGATCATAAATTACGTATGTGAACAATAATTTGACAGATAGGCCTCCCCTTCCTTCATATCGAGAAATAAAAACGCTTCGAAAGTATTTTTCAACAGTTATTTTTGTCTCGGTCAATTTTCTTATTTTCGGTATTAAATCCACTCTTGTATTCGACTCTATATAACATGAAAAACAAAACGACATTGTGTCACAGAGGAGTTATTCACTGAAAATGGTACCAATGCTCTAATTTAAAAAGAATGTCATAGATGAAGTAAATGAGTAGTTAATACGAGAATGGAAATTGAGGAGGATACTACAATACTTTCTTGAACAAGAAGAAATAACCTAGATTGTGTTTGTGGAACTAATACTTCCAGAAACAGTTCATTAGGATAATTATTAAAAAGGGACCACAAACTTCATGCAAGAAATATTTCAAAGAATTAGAAATTCTCACCGTCCTATATATAATAAGAACCATACTTTTAACTTTAAAACAACAAAATAATCCAATCATGGTAAGAAATGAATAAGTACACAGTTACAACACAAGAAATAAACATTTTCAAGCAGTTACTCACAACACAAAAGTATTTAAAAAGTGCCCCACTTATTCAGGAATTAGACTCTTAAATAGGTTACCTGATGACATAAAAATATGTAGATAATCTTGATTTATTTAAAAAGAAATTAAATAATATTTTTTGTCACCAAAGCCTACTATACAATAAAAGAATACTTTGAAGATGAATTAAACTACAACTTAAAATTATTCTTAGGGATGGTCTGCACAGTTTAACTTGCCTCTTTTGGGTTTAAGATTTGACATACATGTGTAAGAATCCCTAATCCTAAGAATCTCCAACCTGTTTTTAAATGTGTATATGTTTGTATATTTGTTTGTTTTGTGTACGTGTTCTTATACACATTAATTTGTTATATTATGTTGACATGTTGAACTACGACAATTTCATAAAATAATATGTAAAACATATGTATACATATTATTACATTGAAATAAAGATTATTATTATTACTTTCAGGTATGTGTAGAACAGAAAGAATACAAAATTTGTAATTACTATAAAATTACATCACTACTGTTTATGTTGGGGTGAAGATTGTAGAAGTCCTTATGCATATCACGGAAATCATGCAAATCAAACTTCACACTGTATAATGCATAAATTTGCATTATTTATGGAATGAAACTGTAATGAAATATGAAAGACATTTAAGAAAAAAAAATTCTAGACACTGAGAAGTACATAAAGTTGATAAAAGCGTGATAGAATTTGGAAATGTCCCACCACAAACAATGACTAATATACTTGTTATATGTATGATGTACGTGATTTTTTTTTGTGGGGCTTTATGGCTCATATCGACGTCAAAGTTCATTGGAACCCGAAAAACTTGTACAGGTAGGGAAAATGCAGTTACGCACTAGGGGGAGCCAACATGTCTCTCCCCGCGTGTGGGACTCGTCGAATGATTCAACCATGTCCACTAAAAACTCTCCTGATTTACAACACACCAAAACATATCTCACAACATACATCAAAACATCAAATGGAGGGGGTGCAAAAATTAGGGGGGACAAAGAATAAGAGGGGACCAAAAATGAGGGGTAGGACAAAAAATGAGAGGAATGAGGAAAATGAAAGATACCCTAGCCCTAATGGCGTCGGGATCGAAAAGAACAAGAGGTGACCAAGGGAGATCAGAAAAGAGAAAGGAAGGAGCCTTTCACAAGTAAGTGGAAGTAATGCCAGACTCAGCTCGGGGCCCCCTGTTCGCCAAACACGTACTTACTAGATGTAAGTCCCCTGTGGGGATGTGCTTGAAGTTATAGCAGAGATCTGATTCTTAATTTCTAATATTGCCTTGGTAACCATTTTCATCTTGGCCATAGTATGCTTTCAATGATTTAGCTAATAATTAAACAATGACAATTGCCACGACAAAAATTAATTTTCCATGGCAACATTAGAAAATATTAACCTGATACATGGCCAATCCTTCGTAGAAACAGTTATTTCCCTATTATAATACGCCCAAAGATAATAAATTCGGAACTTAAGCGTTGCTTCGAGCGGTTAAACCTTTCCACTCCATTCCCGCAATACATTCTCCGCGAACCGTCACTTCACGTGAACATTTCACAAAAACACCGCACAAAGCGCCGCACTCACTTCACATCGACTACACTCGGTCGCCGCGCCGCGCCGCCACTGTCGCCACCTGAAAAGTTGTCGAATAATGGGCACGGTGACCCACGCTGGGGGTGGATTTACGCGAGGGTGCGTTAATGGCTGGAACGCCCACTCGCAATCCACTCCGTCGAGAGTCAAGTGTGGCTTAAGCGAGAGTGAATTTGGCCAAAGGCGAGAAAAGAGGGAACGTGCAGGTGGAACGATGGATGACGGAGGTGTTGAGTTCACAGCTCACATCGGTTGTAAATCAAGGAGTCACGTATGCACGGACTCTAGACAAGAAGAACAAGAACGGACGACAAAATATTGTACAATATACATTAAACTTTAATTTTTTATTAAACTATAAATTTTCAAACAATTTATATCAGTCAGAAAAAGATTAAAATAATACTACCCACTTATTTTTACAGAAATTAAATTTCACGAACTAAATAGTTCATATTGACGTAGAGTTTTGAACGTTTTACCCGTCAAGGTACACGTTTTAAAACAGTTAAATTGCTCAGTCACATAAAGAAATACATTTAAGTACGGCGGAAATAAATGAAAAAAATAAAATCAAAAGAAACAAATTTTGGTGGCAGCGATGCAGCGAATTGACGATGTTACAGTTTTCTGAGAATCAATGATTACAAAAAGGAATATTAATGGGGATAATACTAGTTATTTGGTTCTAGCAAACAAGTGGTACACACTAGAAGAGATATTCATTAAATTGATGTGTGTACGTGAGAGAGATTCAAAAGTTGAACTAACAAATAGCAGAAGAGAAATCATAACACATTATTAAATAAACATTTCTTGATAAAAGTACTCCGAAATAATAATAATAAGAAGAAGAAGAAGAATTTATGAATTTATTGTTTCCTTTAGGAGCATTTACATATTATGAATATTTACATAATGTATTCTAACTTCGAAAATTGGAGAAATTTAAAGGTCGATTGTAAGAACGAGAAATAGAGAGTCAGAAAGAGATAAAAACGCTACCAGCACATAAACAAAGTGAGAGACGATCGCGAAGTCGCTGTACAGTAAAATCCACGAAGAAGCAAAGGAACATGTAGTACGAAAGTGGTGCACCGTCGGAAAGAGGATATGCACCAGCTTCAGTAACAAAAGGTAGATAAACACACAGACGCAGCGCGCCCAGGGAAACCGGAAGCGAGCGAGACGCCATGGCATTCCGGAGGAAAGGAGAGGTGGAGAACGAGGACGATGTCGTCGCACAGAGAACAAGATAGCTTTGCGGAAACGCACGCATGACGAGCAAATTGTAGAATAACACGCCATTCTGTCGGAGATAATGCGGAGACCGCTGCTTACAAGAGTCGGATCCGATGTGAGTGCGCATCGCATCGCTGCGACGTCGCAGTTATGCAGACAGACGAGAGCGCACTTAAAGGAGTGACATTCCACCGAAGACTCGGGTTGTATCAAAAGAAGTTACTCGGCTCACGTATAAAGGGAGGGTCTACTCTTCCAAACCGTGATGTAAAATTAAACAAAGAAAAATGAACACTTTTTATTTTATTTTAGTTATATCTTGCTCTAAATAATGCTAAGCTCATGTGATAAATAATATAGTTATGGGACACCTTTTAAGCAGACAATTACTCAATATTACGACATATTAATTGTCCATATTCATTTATATTCAGACGATACTGCTTGTTCTGTTTCTTGCATTTTTGTTATGTTTTACAGTTGTTATACTGTGAGGTATATAAATAGTTTGTTAATTCATCATGCTCATCTGGTGACGGTTTAACGACACTAGTCGTAATGTAGTGATCGTACATTTAATGGAATAAACAAGGCTTCTCTATTATGACTGCAATATTGAATAATTCTCTTATTGTAATCAATCTCTCTCTCTCTCTCTCTCTGTGTATATATATTTACACACACTTCTACCTTCAGCTTTTATCTCATTAGCGTTGCTATAATCATAATTGTTTCAGAGCGTTGACTTTTAGTAAGGAGACTTACACTCGCTCACTTCACATATCAAATCAATTTAAATAAACAACTATTTCCAAGTCACTCACACCATAGGTCACATACTTTGTCCGAATTCACTCTTACAATTAGTCATTAACACGCAGTTCCTTAGACATTACAATTGTTAAAACCCTCCATGTACAATGTTCTACGTAAAATGAGCTACATACTATAGTTTTTGAGCTTTTATGAGAAAAAATGCCACAGCAATGAGGCAAAAAAGTTTTTAAAAAAATATAAACACAGTGAAAAATCTTCATTTGTCACTAATTAATAAAAACGAATAGAGGGTTTTATTCGTAGAAACACGAGAAAACACCAACAGTGTATTACCAGACACAATAGGTAGAAAACTATAAATTCCATTGTGGGTTGAAGCAACGTAATGTATTCATTAACAGATTCAATGCAATCCAAACAGGTGTTACTTAATAATGTTTGAAGTTAAAAATGAATTATAAAATTACTTGCTAATATAAAAGCATCTTTCAACATATCTGAAGAAAATACTACCTTCACTCTCAAACGTAATTTGGAACCAAATGATTCCTGTCATTTCTTGTAGTAAACAACGTATTTTGACAACAAATATTCGTCATCACAACAAATAATCATCTTTTCGTACGAGCATGGAGAGGTTACTAACTTGTACGTTTCGAGCCCGTCCGTTTGGTATGAAACTAAACATTGACTTAACTCTGAAATAAATGACTTAAAAACTTTGCAGAACTATTTTTCCAGGGATTCAATTTCGAAGTTTGACTTACATAAACAGATTTTTCTCGTCCCGATGTCGCTGACTCCATCCAAAATAATAGAAAAAGAAACCGCGTCCCCGAGAACTCGCATGAATAATATGAACTGAATGTGACCTCTCGGTCGTAGTGATGAAAGTGAAAGAGACGGACAGGAAAATAAATTTAAAAACGTAAAAATCTAATTTATTTTACGTTTTTAAATTTATCTAATTATTTAATTTACATTTTAGAACTAAACAATTAATTTTGTAAAAAATTTATTTCACCTTCACATTTGTTGGAAAAACCCCGAGTTAAGTTGTTCATGAATACAACAAAACCTGACCTAATTGTTCACTTTATCATTCTACTATGTTAAAGAGGAATTTGAAATTTAGAAAACCACAATTCATGCTTCATTTACAATGATTATATTTTTGGTGCACTCTTCTAATCTATTGCTCTGTTTCTAATCATAAATAAAGTAACGCTTAGCATCATTTTCATTGTCGATCGTTGCTAAATAAAATGAAACATTTACTTTTATAAATAAAGCAAATTGTATAGATGAATCACGTGGATCGATTATTATTACTACTTATTAGTACCTTTTTCATTCCTTCTATGATAAATATGGAGAGGAAAGAAAAAACAGAAAATTAAGGGTTACTAAATGCTTTTAAAATTTGAAGCAAGTAAGTATTACATAATTCACTTCCACAAAAAAAATGTAAATAGGGAAAATACGTTATTGGTATTGTAATGTATAAGCAGAAATTATGCTTAATTTTAATTATAATTAAAAACTTACGACCTTTAATGCACGAATAATATTTATATTTTCTGAAAAGAGCTCGCTACGATATTTTTCCATTAAAGATCGTAAATATTTAATTTTTAATTTTTAATTTAATTAAATAATTAACCTTAATAGTAGCAGAATATGCTTAATTTTGTTTCACGTCTTCATAGCAAAGCCCTGAGCTGGTCGGTATAAAAAGCTGAAGCAAAATAAGAAGAAAAAGAAGAAGAAGAAGAGAAGGAGGAGGAAGAGGAATAAGAAGAAGATGATGAAGAACAAGTTGATACAAACTCTCAAAAGACACAACACGCCCTCCACACATGTTATCTTGAAACGCTGCCGGAAACTAAAATGACTACGCAGATAAGAGCAAAAATGTCTTTTTAGAAGTGTGTCTCCCCCCTTCTCCACGGTATTAACAGCAGTTATCAGCCGCCTCTTCCCAGAGGACTCCCACTGTGAGGAATGCATCGCTCTTCCTCCTTCCGTTGTTTGGCGGAGGTAGTCCACGTCGGTGGTAACAGTTGAGTTACGAGGGTCGTCTGTTTATTTAGAGAGCGCCGATAGCATCTCTCTGAAATTTATGAACAAAATCCCGTCGCTAGAGCTACGACACCGCGGATTATGTGCTGTGACCGAGAGGGGGTTGAAGAAAGATATAGAGGTGGAGAATGGTCACCACAAAGGTGATCGAGAAGAAGAAGACAGTGTTTATGTGATGAACCCTTAACTGGTATCTACAAGATACCATTCTATTTCTGCCCTACGTCGGCACTGGTACACCCCGAGTTCTAAACTGGTTTAGAAAGAGAAGGTGCGGCAGTTAGAGGATATGGTTGTTCTATTTTGTTATCGATATACACTCTCTATGCATTGAGAATACTTTTTTCTAAGAGGCTGCAATTGCCGTCGTTAGGGTTATTTACGAATAACGCATCCACGATGAATTCGATGAATTTGTGGCAAATACTTGTTTTTCAAACTTTTCACTCGTATCACAACTCACAAAATCAAGCACAAGACAGCACTGGACGTGCGTTTCTTTTCATCTGAATCCTAGTCACCAAGGAAGCCGTGTCAGAATCGTACAGGAGAAGTCACACTCATCCGTTGACGTGTGGAAATCGCGCGAAACAATGACATATTTTGCATCTAAACGGTCTGCTGAAAATTGCGACGGACCTAGACTCGAACCCGGGACCTCAAGCTTTGGAAGCAGGTGTGCTGTTCATTGTCACTCGTTCGAGTCTTTCCACAACGCCCTTGACGATGCAATCATTCCTCCACGAGTAGCTACTAGGATATTGTTTGTTGTAAATGATGTATTTGTCCGGTTCTATGCGGACAATTAGGAATAAATAGGAACGCCATTAGATTTTCTAAGTATGATAGCATAATTGACACCCGCCATTTGAGTAATCTCTATTACGTCGCGTCTCGTTGCAGTAGCTTTCGTACTTTAGGTGCAGCAGAGCTTTGGATA
The DNA here is from genome assembly GCA_002313205.1 of Laupala kohalensis. Classification (NCBI taxonomy): domain Eukaryota; kingdom Metazoa; phylum Arthropoda; class Insecta; order Orthoptera; family Trigonidiidae; genus Laupala; species Laupala kohalensis. The sequence continues at coordinate 1,175,888 of NNCF01125907.1, read as the reverse complement.
CACTTTCGTGCTATTGGGAGGTTACATGACACACACGACACTGGTGACGGATCACGTTTTTTTCTTTGTTTGTTAAATATTAATTAGACGCAATTATTAATTAAAATATAATTTTTCACAATCAGTTTGTATTGGCTAAGAATAAAGTGAGGCGTTTAAAAAAATTCCAAAAGTTATCATAATTTTCGATATTACGACGATGTCAGATAAGAAAAATTAAAACGAAACTGTTGATAACGAAACATAGAACTGTAATTTACTATTTACGACGTTTTATCGGGTCACATTTTTCTTACAGACAATCGCTCCTTTGATAACTAACATTAGTCAACTTTGTTAAATACCAGTTAATTGTTAAGATTGTGCTTGGATGCTGTTTTTTCTCTGAATTTTTTGTTGGTGGACCTGATGATGGCGTGGACGGAAGATGGGGAGGGGGGGAGTGAAGGTGAGAGCTTTAGGGATAGAGGTGTGACGTCTCGGATGGGTGATATTGCGGTCGAAGGGTTTACGACGCCCCGAGAACCCGTCAACATGATTTCCTCGAGATGTACGTTTTGCGACGCGTTGACAGCGCGGACTCGTGGAGAGGTCGCGGCGTTTGCGCTGCGATAAAAAGGTGCTAAAAGCATGCGGGCGCAGAAGAAATGAAGTCGCTGATGCGCGGTTTTTTGTGACGTGAACGAGAGAAGTTTTTCATCTGCAGCGAAGTTAAATAAGATGGTTCTGGAGATGGATGACACTTCTCAGATAAAAATTTACAACAAGAATATTTCTTCAAGATATATGAAAACTCACTGTAATTATTAATAATGAGAAAATCAGCAAAACCATTAAATCAACGAATAAAAACTGAAAACTCAATAAAAACTCCTCAAATTTTACCATAAGTATTTTCTGACCTAGAAGATCAAGTATTGAGAATTGTATTTTAGAATGTGGTACATTATCGAGATTGGGTAATATTTTTTTATTGATTGGCAAAAATTCTCTGTTTCCACGGGTTGGTAAAACACTTATTTTATGAATAAATATGGAAACCATATTGTCGAATCCGTTCATACATTCTTTTATGTAAGATGTGCTAGCTGCGGTGGTTTCAGTACTTTCAAAACTTTCTTAAAACCAGGAATATTATGTAATCGAAGGTTTATGGTTCATTGTAAAATTGTATAAACAGTGAACCTGCGTATTAAAAAAATTTCCATTGTGTTGCTACTGTAGATGAAAGGTATTGCTGGGCACTTGTTTATGTCTTACATCTCACTGAGAGTGAAATTACCTGACAAACTTACATTTATCAATATATTAATCAAAAGGTTAGAATATCAGATATTTATATAGAGAAAATGAAGAAGCTAACACAACATTGTTGAAAATTATTTCACGCGAAGTTATTGAAAATATTGGTGTAAATAAGAGAAAGTCAAAACAGTGGAAAAAATATCTAATATCATTTAACAGAAGTTTACAAAAATCATGTTAAAAAAGGTTAAACATTTAAACAGTTATTTAGACGTAACGAGTTTAAAAATTATTGGAAAAGGAAAAGAAATGCATAATACAAATTTAAAAAGCAAATATGTAGGTAAATGTGAAAATCGAATATTCAAATCAGAAGAAAAAATAACAATGGTAAAATTTTCATGGAATAGAAAAAAAAATACTGGGACGGTATTGCCATATTCCTGCAATTTAGTACTTCTTTTAATATCAACCCAGTGACTTTGTCAATACAGCTGGCGCCGTAAAAAGCATGATTTATGCAACCCGTTCAACAGATATGTACTACGGCACAAGAACATTGTCTACTTGATAGAGCGCAGGTCTTATTGCAACGGGAGTTTTGCAAAAATTTTCGAAATATGTTTCTATATTGATGCTCAATGCTGTTTTTTTTTTGCTTCTATATCTTCATCAATATGTACATAAAATCACTGGAAAGTAGTCGAGAATATGGGGAAAGTGATTGAAATAGGGAATACCTAATTTGTCCTCTATTAACAGAACATCCTCTAAACAAAGCACTCAATACGATGTGATGTTTTTCATATTCACAAAGTGAAGCAAGTATGTTGAAGTATTTCTTTGGCTGAAAATAATCTTAAGATGCATCGAAATCGACTATATATGGCATATACATCGTATTAATAAAGGTCGTTGCAGCTTCTCTACATTAATCTTCCTTTTACGACGGTCCCAGTAAATAGAGATGTTCAAGAGTTTAACGAGATGTATCTTCCCTGGAATATTATCTCTCATACTGATATGTTCAAGAGACAACAAAATAATTAAAACAGATCATTGCAGGATACCACATAAATATAATAGAGCCAACAATTTCAGATATATTTGTGAATAAAAGTCATTCAAAAGTAAATCAAATATTATAATAATCTTTAGCAATACAACGACAATCGTATACCACAGTTCTCATGCTTCTTCAGAAGGAATTCACCAACGGCACAGGATTAATGTGATTTGCAACTACACGAAGAGATGAAGTTCATAGTTCATAAGAGGAGTTTTCTTTCTCATATTTCCGGAGTTCATTTTCTTTTGCGTCATGACAAAACCTCATGACCTGACGTGCAGAGGTTTATATTATGTATGACGGAATTTTTATTAAAGATGAATTGAGAAAATAAACATAATGCATGTTGATACAAATTATCATATGTTCATTGAATTGTATCTTGTACCTAACCACCAGAGTGGGTTATACAGATATAATCAACATCATCAGCATGTTGTCCTTGTTTATCGATTAATTTCAAGAAAATATGGTCTTGAGCATTGAAGAACGGATAGGTAATAAATATCCTGTTCCCTTAGGACGTCACTCAACATGAACTTGAACACTCTATCTTCTAGGTGTTTTTCTGATTGACACTCCTTGTTAATAATTTGTTAAAATGAAGTACTGTCATCCCTATTAATTCTAAAAAAACTGAAACTAAACACTATGTTCAAGCAATCTTTAGCAGAAGCCTTGGCGTAAAAACAACACAGAACATGTGACAATTTTTGGGAATATATTTCTCACTAAGTATTATAGATGTATAAATTATTAGTGAACATGTAATGAATATATGTTAATATCTCCGTTTTATGTCTAATAGTATCTTAGGAATATTTTTTTTTGTGGGGCTTTAGGGCTCGTCAACAACAAGGTCATTAGAGCCCATTTAGGAATTATTCACTTAATGTGTGAACTTATTCTAAAATTCCTGGTTCAAGTCAACTTTCCTTACGTTCACCTTTCAGAATGGCAACACGCTGTTTCTGATCAAGGTACTTAAGTTTTAGCTTATTTCTTCTAAAATATGAATATATTACACGTAATATAATGAAAATAATCACTGTTTAAGTTTATTAAAAAATATGAGGGATCTTTTTTGAGGAGCGTTTAATTCAGTATAAAAATATGTCATGGGCATGTCTGTACAATGTGCCATTACCGAGGTATAAAATTCAGAACAATTTTTTTTCCCCCATGTTATTTAATTGGGAGGTGGAAATTCGCGATGAGGCACCTCTTAATATTAATACTAAGAGTTCAAATTTTAACAGCCTTCTTTGTTTGCCTCCCCGCAAATGTACAACGTGGTTATGAGTGGAAAAAAAAGTTGCCCCAAAATGACTCAGGCTTATATATCACAC
>NNCF01125907.1:1069336-1161404 GCA_002313205.1 Laupala kohalensis | reverse complement strand
TATATATATATATATATATCATTAGGGCTTTAACAACTTTCCTACTTTAAATGTTTACTTCAATCAAAAATTCTCTTTCAAATTGTTAAGCTCCGAAATAATTTATATTACTTTCATTATGTTTCTTATCACCACAAATGTCAGTTGGTGAAAGCGACTCCAAGGAAATATTTTCATTTAATATTCTAAAAATGTAATAAATAAAATATTTTGCGCTGAACAGAAATATTCCCCAGCACACTTTCCCCACTTAATCTTCACGTTTCTTCCTCAAGTGGAAATTGAAGTAAGTTGAGTTGCCAAGGATACTAATGAATCTGATAAATTCGAAAGGCTCTGTCATGTGATGTATGCAGCAGCTTCTTGTTGCACATTCTTGGCGTTCGCCAGGAAACGGTCGACAAAGAGAAGTACATGAAATATGGGAGAGCTCCAACTTTACTTCAGAGCATTAATGAGTCGCATCTTTAAAACTGGGGGTAAAGCTGCAATTAATCATGCGATTAATTTCGAAGTCTAGGAAGGCCGGTCGTTTATTAAGAGCGTGACGAGGAATGTAAAGGAAAAGGGAGAGGAGAGAGTGAGAGAAAGATGTTGAGGAATTAAGTGACATTTTCTGAGAAGCGTCTTGGCAAACACAATGACAGCACTCACTTAAGGTACTATATCCCGGCGCAACATTACAACTTGAATAGACCACAAATAATAAAAATAATAATANTCAATGGATACCGCACCTAGGTAAGAACCTAGCGAGTCATAAAAAAATCTGCCTCTACCGGAAGAAAAACCGGAGGAAAACCCGGGCTAGGATGGGTCAACAGAATTATTGTGCACAACCATGCCAAGGTTGAGTTTATACGACTAAATTTATATGAATAATTAGACACAAAACAAGCATGCAGAAAATAGTTTTGAAATAGTTATCAGATATTTTGAAAGTACTAGAACTATGGCGTGATGAAGTACACGACGGCTTTAATTGTTATTAAAATCATTTACGTTGTAGAAGCACTGGTGCTTTAGATACCTTTTTACCACAGATTTGAAGAGATTCAATTCAATAATATCTTTTATATTTGTCATCAGGGAATTATATAGAACGATTCCCGAATTACATGACCGTTTTTTGGCAAAGAGCGATTGACACTCTAGTCGGTGGACAAATATCTCATTTTTATAGTACAAAATAATGTGACAATTGATGTGTGGACTCTGTCAATTATAAGACACATGCTCACGTGACATGAAGAACATCTTGTCGAAAATGCTAAATGATGGAGACGGTTGGATAATTACTTGATCTTTAATTAAATTACGTAAGATATGAAACTACCCCGATTTTTCGCTCTCATTTTAATTGATATATAAAGTCAAAACATTTCACAACGGTCGTAGTGTCTAAAAAAAGTCTTCTGAATGGCGCTAAAGAAAGTTTTGCAAGTATGTCAACTCGTCATAATTTGTGCATAATTGGAGGAGTGAGTTGTTGTATTGCAAAGAAACACGGAAATGAAACAATCGGTGACCAATTTTTCAAAAGTTAAATAATTTTGAATCCACCAAATCTACGTGGTGACAATCTCCAAAACGTACTTTGTTTTAAAACTTAAAAACAACTGAAAACCAGTAGTTATTTTTCAAAACACAATCATTTTTTCTTTCCTTGATATTATCCCCACCTTCCAAACACCATCTTCATGGCCGCCTCTGAAATAAGATATACCACACATGAATTTTTTTTGCAATTCTGAAGTGTTACCTACCACAGTAATTTCCAGATTCCCACCACGCCAAGAAAAATCTTATTTGTTTTTATAATGTTTATTAAACTTTTATTACGATTTAAATAACGTGAGGTATTAAAAGTGAGGCATTTGTGTACTGGGAATAGTTATCGGATTATCGCTTGTAAGGCACAGGAGAGGGAAATGCTCGGTTGAAAATCTCACGTAAGTCCCATGCAACGAGCGCATTCTCACGCAATCTGTATTAGAGATTATTCTGGTCTGATAGTGATTATTTTATTATCACATGATTAATCTTGTTCTGGATTTAAGGGCGCATTTTGCTGAATAAGACATCGATTTGAAAAAGAAAGTATTATGAGAGGATTAAACAAATTAAATGTAATGCAATTTTAAAATTAATGACCAGGTGTAAGATAAAGGAAAATTTTGATTTAATAATAGTTGAATAAATAATAATAATAATAATTATTATTATTATTATTGGTGTTGTTGTTGTTACTGTTATTATTATTATTATTATTATTATTATTATTATTNTAAGTTATTTCTACTGTTTTCGTTGAATACAGTAAAAAAAGGAAACTTTTCGATATTAGTATTTGTGAATCATAGTCCCAATTCTTATGTATCAAATAGAACAATTCTAAAGAACATATAAATCTTTTATTTCCGAATACTTCGAATATTTTACGTGATGCGAATCTTCTGAATTTTTGCAAAATTCATCCGATAAACAAGTACCATAATGCGTCAAAGTCAAATGTATGTACGAAGGAAATATAAATGTATTACAAATTATATTCTTTCCATTTTCATAAATAAAAAATCGAAGATAATGATAATTAATTCTCAAATATCTATAACGAAAGTTTACAGCGACTAAGACACCGAAGTTTTGTAACTTCTGTAAACTAATATGTCTATAACACGTTAAATTAATGTGGTGAAATTAAGTCATCATCATTAAGTATATGTACTTTAATGAAAGAATTGATATCCTTATCGTGTTATGTACGTTACTTGTGATCCCTGTTTGGCCTTTTTCGCATCACTTCCTATTCAGTTTTGAACTCAAAATATTTTTCATGTTTTATATCTTAAAATAGGTGAAATGGAGATAAATTTTTTGTTCAAAAATAATTTAACCTGTCCAGTTTTGAACGGAAGATTATGTTATGATGTGGTTTTATAATTTGGTGTAGACAAAATCGGCACAATTATGTCAAAAAACGAGGTAATACAAAGGAAAAAATAGCATTAATTCCAAAAGTCATATTTTCCTCTATTTTATCCCATAAAATTATTTTTTCGGAAAATTCCTTTTTATAGACTCTACAATACAAAAGCAACGATTAACTTCATTTCTAGTAGTATTCGTTCTCTAGGTTGATGAATTCAGATATATTGTTGCAGTGCGTTGCAACCAAACGTCCTAGGAAACTTTGGTTACGTGAGGGAATCTTTGGTTATGGACATGTAACGATGAATAGTGAAGTCATGAAGGACAATTGGTTAAAGGTAGCGCAATCTTTGGAAATTTCTTCAACAAAGTTAGAAGAAAGAAAGACAAAAGAATGACTGAAATAGTAGTGGAAGAGAATTATTCTGCCGGTTTTCCTTAATTCTGTTGTACGTCCCTTAATTTTGACGTAAGAAAAATGAGAAGAAGAAATCGTTAAGATGTAGATCGTGTATAAAAAATATGTAATGTTTAGTGATGAGTAATTAAGTATATATATAATTCCAGCGGATTCCTCAAACATTGTCTGCTGACATGTCATGGATTTGGCTGTAACTTTCTAGAGGCAAAAAGGTGATCAAAGAGCGGCATTTTTTTTCGTTTTTGTGTCTATTTTATGGTGGTTTAGTCACAACCGGCCTCAATTCTAAAATAAAGTTCTAATAATTCAGATTCCAAAGGGTGTTTTTCATTAAAAATGACCATTTTAAAATCGTTGTAGAATTGACCCAATATGTCCAAATGTTTCCCAACCGGCGTCAAAATTTCAGTGAAATTGTATATTTTCCACATTTTCCAAGATTTCGATTGCTCCTAACAGCGCCCCTCTATCAAACTTCTAAGTCGCGAAAATGGTGATTTTGAAAGGTGCATAACTGTTTTTCTCACTGTACCAAAATGGCTGAAAATTTACCTGGACCACCCTTTTTATGTCCAAAATATGTGACTCAACGGTGAGCTTGGCCGAAGTTCCTTTTCCAGATATAGCTCCTAGAAAATAGTGAAATTCTGGGGATTTCTCGGATGTTTTCTGGTACATTTAACCCTAGAAAAATGTTGATCAACCGCTAGAAATCAATAGATTCGTGTTAGTTCTATGTTTATTAGATTCTTTTAGTCACGAGAAATCGATTTAGAGACACCGAAAAAAATCTTTCCCGGCAATATTCGTCAATTATTCAGTAAAATCGCATTTTTGAAAGAAAAAAAATCAATTTTTTTTGACGTTTCTTGAAGTTAAAATTCAATTGCGACTGCTATTGGACGCTGAGAATCGAGAGGTTTATGTTCAACGTTTGCCTTTTAGCCTTTTTTAGTACCAAGAAATTTATTTGTCCACGAAAAAAAAGTTTTTCGACAAATCTGTGAAATAATCAGAAAATTCACATTCCCGAAATGATTCTAAAACTTTATTTCACCTGCTAATGAATTTTGAATCCTTTGAAAATACCACAGTGCTCATTAGAGAGATGAATATAAATTTTGCAAGCATAGAGATATGTGGGGGCTCCTTTTCTTTTATCTTTCATCATCGTTATTCCCCATAAAATCATTTTTTTTATCTCGTCGATGACAACCAATTCAAACAGCAATCAAAGTTGCAGACAAGTTGCGAAAAAATGCTAAACATTCAATTTTTCTAAAACACTGCTTTTATTAGTTTTTTAAGAAAAAAATATTTATTTTGCATTGAATTTTATTTTTCAATTTTAAACATGTTCGAAGATCTCTTAAATGTCACAAGGTGACTGAATAAAGTGATTTAGGTATTTTCTTCACAAATATCAATATACACAAAGCTATTTTAAATCCTCAAGGTCCATCCAAAACCATCCAACAACGACAAGAATTCTAAAAGCATGATCAGAAAGAATGGGTAACAAAAGGGTAGTGGATTACATTGTCAGCAAATGTAGTAGGCAACGCAACCCGTGCCAGAATATTGGATCTTGTTTGAGAGAGCGACAGGTGCTTACCGTCTCTCATAAATATGCAAAGCGCAATACTTAGTTGCGGCGGCACCAGAGGCTGGTGCGATAAGGCATGTGACCGCTTGGAAGCACGCCGCTCCCCAGCAACGGGGTGCCACGACCCCCTCAAGGCAGCGCAGTTACACACGTATCAAAGAGAGTGATGATGCTGGCGGGAGGAAGGGATGATGATGTGATGGTGTATATCGTATGCGATGAATAATGAAATAGAGGAAGAATAACAAACTTAACTTTTTGGTCAGATAATTAAGTTTTTTCAACGTCTCAATTTCTTTTGTAAAAGCATTCAATAATGATAAATATATATTTCAGTTTTGTTCAAATACCTTATCAGATATTTAAGTGGTACATAGACTATATAATATTTTAATGAAATTTCTCATGGGGAAGAAAATTTTTTTCGAATGAATATTACTTTCCGAAGTCAAAAGCGTATATTAATATGAAAAATCATATTATAGAGATCACGGAATATCCTTAAGAGATATTTAAATTTTAGTTCGCAGTTTCCTCCCTGTCAGCCATGGAGGTTAATGGCAGGCAATTAAGAGTTCAGCCCATTTTATTTTCTCCATAAATATACGTTTCCTTACAATTAAATAAATAAATAAATTTATTAACAGAAAAGCAGTAAAAACTGCGTCTGACCACGTGGTCGACAATAAACTAATTTACTCTCCGGAAGCAAGCAAAGGATCATCCCATCAATTCCGATTAAGGGACCTAAGGCAGAGGTTGATTGAAAAATTTCAGCAATTTTTTTTATAAAAGATAAAAAGATAGCTACGTGTTATAATACTAATAGAATATCAACATGTTTGTAATTTAACACAAAAATTTATTTTACTTGTACGAATTATTATCGAACTATAGATTGTTCTGAGTATAGTGTTTAAAAATCATAAGAATTAAAATAACTCTAAATTCACGATTTCTTGTTTTAATAAAAGCGCCCCTAGACAAAACCTAGAGAACCTGTATAAGAAATCCGCCTCTACCCGAAGGAAAACCGCAGAAAAACCCGGACCAGAAAGGGGCTACAGAATTAATGGACACAACCGTGCTAAAGTTGAGTACACATAGAAACTAAATTAATGGGTCATAAGACAACACAATCATGCAAGAAAATAGTTTTTCAAATTGTTAAAAGTTATTTTTAAAGTACTACAGCAATGGCGTGATAAAGTACAAGAAGGATTTAACTTTTATTAAAATCAATAAATTGTTTTACATTGTAGAAGCACTGGTGCGGGAGGTAGTTTTTAACCGCGGATTTGAAGAGATTCAATTTCATAACATATTTTATATTCTTGGGCAGGGAAATATATAGAACGATTCCCGAATGATGCGGTCCTTTTTGGCAAAGACTGGTTGACACTCCAGGGCGATGAATATTATTCCTATTGCGAGTATTGTGTTCGTGAACGAGACTGTTTCGCATGAAACAAGGGTGGCACTTCAGTAATTCGATCTTAACAAACACGACCGTTTCATAAATATTAATGCAAGGAAGTGTTAAGATATTTAATTCCTTGAACAAAGGTTTACAAGAGTTGACAATTTGTTTTGAAAAAGCTGATGATTCCCATGACTTCGCTTGCATTATTTTCGAAAGTGAACATAGAATCGGGTACGTGGGTGGATGTAATTGGCCGACATTGATTTGGTTATATTGGGTTCGTTATTTTACCTACTTCTGAGAAGTAAGAATTAAACAAATCTGTGATGTCCTGTGGATTTCATACGGTTTTGACATCGCTTAGCAGTGGAATATTTTCTTCGCAATTTTCAGAAGTTGGCGTGTAGTTTTTAATGATATTACACATAGGTTTCGTCCGATTGTTCGATTTTAGTACCTGCCTGTCGTTTTCCATAACTTTAGCTGCATAGACCACTTTTTGAAAAATTGTCTTATATTAACGAAAATAATCATGTAATTCGTTTAATTGGTAGAGTTTTGAAAGATAATATAAATGATGTTTGTTTTTTGGAAGAAATTCTTAATGGATTCCTTGGGTGATCCATCTGTTGTATTTCTTTGTATCAATTAACTTGCGTTTTATGGTAAAGCTATAGCTGTAGTGTTTTAGGAATATTGAGATAAATACATTGAATTTCTCCTCGGTGTTTTGGCAATTGTAAACATCTTCCCAGGTTTCCTACCGCAAATAATTTATAAATATGGATAGATTTGTGTCATTAAACTTTCTAGAAAACTTGTAAAAGATTTTAAGTGGTTTTAGTTTATTATTAATAGTAAATACTTGAGCATGGTAATCGCTGTATCCGGCGATAGACACTTCAGAGAGTTACGAGATTCCATTGTTGATGATAATTAAATATAGCAATGTTTTAGATGAATCGGAGAGGCGAGTTGAGTTATTTATCGTAGTGATAAGGTTGAAGGATTGGATAAGATTCTTGAATCGATTAATTGGTGAATGTGCAGAGTCGGATGTACTCAGGAAATCGATATTGAAATCGCCACATATAACGATAGATCTAGAAGATTTACGTGTAATATGTTTTACAATATTTTCGAAAAAATGTCAAGATCTGATTGAGGAGGTCTATAAATACACAAAACAATAATACCGGTGCCAGTCAGATAAATGCAGAAAATTCGAACACACTATCAACGCAGAAGTTCTCGTAACCTGACAGTGGAGAATACAAAATATCATTACGAACGTAGACACATGTACCTCCTTGGGTATATATTCCTTTAAAATTTTACCGACAGTACGAACTTCTAAATAATAATTAGAAATAGCAGTATAACTGAAGTTGTTAGTTGAAAGTCATTGTTCTGTGAGGTAAAGCTAATCGAAAGTATTTTCGTGTACCAGAATTTCAATGTCTGTCAATTTTTTTGAAAGGTATTGGACATTATGATGAAATATAATTATTTTGTTTACGCAAAGATTAATCATGTTACGTCGAATGAAAATGGGAGACGGGACCGGGGTTCGAACCCGGGACCTTAAGCTCAAGGTCCCGGGTTCGAACCCCGGCCCCGTCTCCCATTTTCCTTCGACGTAACATGATTAATCTGTTACCTGGCGGTGAAGTTTACCGCAATCTAGGAGATTTTTACGCAAAAAGTTTGTGCTTCTCGAGAAATGAACTCGAAGTTAGATTGTGGAGGGGAATTTGAATTTGGCACAGCATTTAGTCCCGGTTCAAGTCCGCACACTGCTCCCGATCGCGATTGTCATCTTCGAGTACCACGTCGTACACTTGAGCGCAAATTGTAACTTTGTATGGCGGCGGCAGGAGATGTTGATGGAGGAATAGATGAGAACGTGGGAGATGAGGAAGCAGTAGGTGAAAGAACGGGGACAGGAGAAGAAATAGGTATGGAAATAGGAGGAGGAGGAGGTGAGGTGGTGATGATGAGGTAGGAGCAGAGGAAGATGTAGGAGTGGATAAAGGGACAGGTGAATGACATGAGGTCAGATGTGAAGCTATGAGAGAACCGAAATGATGTTTCCCAGACGGTCTCAGATGTAAAACGTCCTGGGTAAAGTCCTTGACAGTCAGGTGTGGTGGCAAATCAAAAAATGTGATTTGTGTGTCTGTTAGGTGATGTTTTAGGGAGATGTTTGCCAAGTTAATTTCGTGGTTTATTTGTGGAACGTTGAAGCGTGGAGGCAGGCTAGAGAGTACTATGTTTGTGTGCTGAGAGGCCGTTTTTAGTAAATGTTCAGAAGCGTTGAATTTCCTCCCAAATTAATATCGTTCTGATGATTACTGTGTCCCGCTTTATGAGTGTTGTAGTGTAGGTATCCAGTTCTCAAACAACTTCAGCTCAACAAGCATTTGGCTTAAAGAAACCGGAGACTGAGAAATGGTTGGGAAGCAATCCACGCTAAACGAGGACATGTGGCGAGCGTGCGAATCAGCTAATATGAGCACGTTTGATTTCTGCGTGGAAGTGTTGGTTTCATTTCTGGATAGCACTACTTGACATGGATTTGGGTGGCTGTGTTTACCACTGCGTGGTTTGTAAACGGGTTTAGGTAAAGGACGGGAAGGGATGAAACGTGCAGGAATATTAGGTATGGGAGGAAACTGGGACATGCCGTCTAACACACTAAACCTATTCTTAGTGGAGAGTGGGGATGGTGCATGTGTCATTGGTCTAACCGGGCGATAGTAGTTGGAAGGACGTCGAGAATTCCTGACTGTAGTCCAACCGCCGATCGTGTTCTTATTGACCTCTTCCAGCGCACTGTTCCGTGTGACAATATAATGTACAAAGTCATTGTACGCCTTCTGAAGATCAGCTTTGAATGAGTTGAGGAATGCGATAGTGTCCATTGTTGTGAGATAGTTAGCAACTTAACGACAAAAGCAAATGAGAATACACGAAAACTGACAACTAACACTAAATCAAGAATATTAGTATATTAATAAATTTATTTCTACGGAAGTTACAAATGAGATAATAAATAAATAAATAAGCCAACGACTAAAATGACTGAAATAATACGACGACAACTGGAGGTTAATTAATTCGACATTAACTACTCTATATTATGTTAAATTATTTAGAACGTCAACTGGAGATTAATTAATTCGACACCGCTAATTACTACCACCAATTGCCATCAAATTAAATTTATTTATATAACACACATACAATGTAATCAAAATGTAAACAAACAAGCTAATTTTTGAAATTTGACCTACATTACCCAGCAAAACCACCTTAAAACGAAGAAAAAGGACATGAATATTTATAATTTAAGCGGAATTTATATACTCTTATTCTTCAATCTAATAGAGATAGTGTAATGTCATAAAGAACCAACTCTTGAAGAAACATGAGAAATTTCATACATAAAGAACCACTTAGAATGGAAACACGATTATTTGAAATGAGGTCATTTTGCGTAATTAATTTAAAAATATAATATGTTATGGTTAACAGGATTTACAGGCGGTAGAGGTTACTCATCAATCTGAAACTATGAGTGTTTTTCACAATTACCAAAATTGCAATAGTTTTGGAATTATGAATATATAGAACGACAATTTTGCTAAGTGACTATATTAATAATGCAATTCATGAAACTTGAAAATATAGCCACATATTGATACAAAAATAATCAAACAACTCGACGCAATGTTTACACAACAGAGTAGGATAATGCCGTGTTTATATAAATATCTGATAAATTCCAAAAACCTAGCTGAAATTTTGTGAGGTTAAATATAGTCAAAATTATTTCATATTCTGTATATATTATACCAATTAGCGAAATAATTTTGCTCATTTTAGGTGAGAGCTCGCAAGTCGTGATTTTGCCTCGGAGCTCTGACATGTTAAATCTTCCACTGACTTAGGGCCCTTGATCAGAACTGATGGTCTGTATCTGGCTTCCAGAAAATAAATACGTTGATTGTTCTCCAAGTGGTGATACGCTGTAGGTCTTTGATATTCAATTATTTTCTTAATATATTTCTTAAAAGTATCAATGACATGTTTTACAAATTACTAAATCAATGTAAATAAAATGCATTAGTAGACGTGTGAATTACTCGAAGCAATAACCACGGGTCTTACGCAGTTGTAATATACTTTCATTACCCTGTTGGAATAGGAGGGAAGGAAAGTGAGGTCAGATAGACGTGAAACACACCAATGGGTACGAATCACGCGCGTAAATTAAGGGTCATTAGCTTTGACAGAGATAAAACAAACTGCTTACTCAGAGAGGTAAATGGCCCATTTGCTGGTCATTTCAGTGCTCTGCAGATCCTTCAAAATGCTAAGTGGACTGCGAAGTAGATTGGTGTACCTCATAAATCACACAAGAAAACACTAAACATGGAACCATTGAAAAGTATCATGGTGAACTAATCGAACGAAAAGACTGTTGAATAATAAGAAACTATTTTTATTCTTATCTTAGGAATGTGCTGAAATGTTAATTTGCCACTGCCTTCAGACCCTTGATTGATATTGATGGGATGGTCCCTTGCTTGCTTCCGGCGATTAAAGTAGTTTACTATCTTCCGCGTGGTCACACGCAGTTTCTACTATTATTTTGACAACACATTTATTTATCTATTTTTATTTATATTTAATGATTTACATCAATGCAAATATTCAATCATGTTTCTGGTCATCATCAGATAAACGTTGTAAAATCATATTTAATACTGCATAGTTTCAATACGTTTCGAGGGGTTTTCACAATCTAAAGTGAACAAAATACTGTATTAAATCAACCATTCATTTCTCAATGAAGTCTGTTTGCTGTTTCAGAGGATTAGTATCTCCGGGGACGTTAGATTTTTATTGCACTCCCCGCCGGCGTTGAGAGATAACTCTTCCTAGTCACAACCATTTCACGTCTTACGTCGTGTAAAACGCTTTATTTGGAATGTAATTTTCTGTACGAGCAAATGAAGTCAATCGTGACGTCATTCATTTCTTGTACAGCAATTGGACGCAAATTGTGTGTAAAAGGAACTTGAATTTGTAAAAAAAAAATTCACTAAAATGTCTGATAAATTATTTACAAAATGGTTTTAATAATTTATACAGAATATTCATCACAACTTTTGAAGAAGAAAAATAATTCAACGATAATATCTATGCACTTCTTACTTAATATTCCTGAAGACAACGAACGAGAGATTTCACCGTTTATTCTCAAATTCCAACGTCTTCACGTTAAATCAAAGATTTTCAGAATTTTCTCTCTCCCTTTAGAGAGACCAGTTATATCTCCCATTCATTCCATTGAAAAGTCAATATTATCAAAGGTATTCTCGATTTAAGTCGATCCGAACAGTTGGTATCATTGGTCATAGCTTCAGTCTTCAAATATCAGGAATGCCAACTTTTTCGCATTCCTTGTATTTTTTATTTTTATTTTTTGTTTCATTTTGTGTACTTTAAAAAAGAATAAAGAACAAATGCAATACAAAACATAAGTAATTGTACGTTATAGATTTCTTAGTAATAACCGACTCTGTTCGGCTTCTCACGGAAGGTTTTGTTGTTGCTTACATTGTTGTTTATTTAGTGTGCTTACATAGAATATCCTTAATGATATCTTCATAATTTAGTGACATTTAACAAAGATTCAAAAAAACACATTTCACCATTAAGTCTCTCCTTCCAAACAGGAATTTCAAAAATTCTTAGTGAGCCTCTACAATACACACCAACTTTCCCCTCAAAGTTTAACGATATTATTTCGGATTGATAAAAGAATATCCTTCAAGATAACGTACAAAACAATCCACTTATCACCCATTTAAAATTATAATATAAAAAATTACATAAATATTTTTAGNCATAATTTAGTGACATTTAACAAAGATTCAAAAAAACACATTTCACCATTAAGTCTCTCCTTCCAAACAGGAATTTCAAAAATTCTTAGTGAGCCTCTACAATACACACCAACTTTCCCCTCAAAGTTTAACGATATTATTTCGGATTGATAAAAGAATATCCTTCAAGATAACGTACAAAACAATCCACTTATCACCCATTTAAAATTATAATATAAAAAATTACATAAATATTTTTAGAGTATTTAATTTATCTGCATTTACGTGGTGAACTATCTTTTTGTTCATGAGATATCATGCAAAAGTGTAAAAAATGTATCAAGCAATTAGCACGAACGGAAACACGCAGAAAATATTTTTACCGCTTTGCACCCATTAAAAATTAAAATATCCACAAATCCATAAACGCTTTTTAAAATATTTTAATTATCAATGTTTGCATCCAAAAATCAAGACACAATTCTTCCTTGGAATATAACGAAAACAGGAAAAGTCATTTTTGAACGTAACTGACGGTTTGGAAATTGGAATTTCAAAGTATTCTTTCTTAGTGAGTCTTTACAACACAAAAGAAATATCCCGAAAAATTTCAAGATTCTGTCTCTCTCTTTGATGAATAAATGAGTCAACACCCAGGACAACACGGCGCTTAGTAAGATATTGAATACAATTAATACTATTATTCACAGATTACTACGTTCTGAGAAGGGTACCTGAAGTGAGGGGATGTGAGAAATATGACTAAGGAGAAATTTATGTTTGTATTCTAAACTGAGAGAAAGTAAAACCGTACAGTACATTAGTTTATTCTTATCTAACACACAGTGATCTCATATCCCGAAAGGTTATTTCCTTTTAGAGGACCGAAAAGTTTATCTTACGTTATTCTGTCAATATGACTTTGACCCACGTTGATATTACGCAGTTCCGCAGTTGTTCCCTCTAAGAATTCGTAAGTGCTTCAATTCCCTTCTAATAGAACCACGCCCTTCCATTAAGAGCCCTCTCATAATGAAATTACTTCAAACCCTAAAAAGAAAGGGAGGAATACGTAAATCAATAACAAAATGATCAATATTATAAACTCAAGCAGTTCATTGTTCATTGTAGAATACTGTTACTTCATACCAGTGCTATTTGGCGAACTCATTTCCCTCCCATTTCCAATTAGTTTTTTTTTCTATCAGAGAGATATTTTAACACTGAAGACGGTCTATTTTCTTTAAATTGATGATCCAAAATAAACTTAATAATTTTTTTTAAATATACACTGTAAAACATAAGTTAGAAGAATTGTAATTAAGTATAGTTTCAGAGAATATAATTAACTGCCTTTTTGACGACAGATAATTTACAATTAATTCAATAAATTAATTAAAAATTTAAAAAATTACGTTAAAGCTTATTTAATCCGCCAATATGAGAGTTTATCCGCGGACCTTGAGGTATACCTTAAATTTGAAGTGTTAACTTGTAAACAGCGCAGTCGGCTCACTCTTTTCGAAATCATCCAATTTGCTTACGTGCATTCCCCCACCCTACGCCACCCTTGCCAAAGCACATCTCTAGAGCCAGGAGGGCAGAGATGCAGTCAAAGGGGGCAGTAACCACCGCCGCTGGCCAATCGCCGATAGCACCCCCGCTGGGCACGCCAGCACGTATTAATTATCAGTTCACGGCTGAGCGCCGCGCCGCGCTGCCCAGCCGTTCGATGACCCCGCTCTCTGAAGAGACGACGAACGCGGTAGGTGGGGTGAACGTGGAGGAGAGGGGTGAAATGAGAGTGTGTGTGAGAGAGAGAGAGAGGAGGGATAAGAGGCGCTGGTATTAAAAGCGCTAATTTCGACGGAGGTCGAAATTTCATTTCCACCTGCTCATTATCGAAGCGGCCGCGTTTGGACAAGCTCCCAATCGTAGCCGTTTCTCATTCAAACGCTCGAACCTCAAAACACATGCCTATTCGACGTACACATTTTTTACATGCTACTACTTGGATAGATTCATTAGGTAGATGAGCTATAGTTTTGCATATTTTATTGAAGTATTACTTATCTCTCAAGTAAAACTGACTTACTTATACGACGAATGTAATCATTATTATGTTTTCAAAGCATATATAATTACAATAACATTAAAAAAATCAAATATCTGGGATACCTATAAGAAGAGTAGTTTCGCGTAGTTCTCCGGCTGTAATCGGAGTGGGAATTTCAAATTGTGATAAATGAGAAATCCTACTTTCAACTCTTGCTTCTTGACTGTATCTCCCTCACAGTCTGACTCTTATAACAAGTGATTCTAGCCAACTGATTCACTCGAATGTAGTTAAAGAATAAAACTAAGTCGGGTCAGTATCCCATCGTCATAATTATATATACATAGATATTTAGTTTTTATAAATTTCTCAATATTTTTCGCTAAAATGATGTTCCAGATATATTTCACGGTATTTCTTTAGTTTACGGATTCGTCGAGAAGTAATATTAGTCCATTTTTGTTCGAAAAAATTTTGATTTCTACAACATTTCGTAAATTATATTTAAATTGTAAAATGTAATAAGAATTATGTTAAAAATGGTCTATTACACGAACTGATTGGTAATACTTTGAAGATTAACTTAACTGGTTAATTAAACTACTATCTTACTTCATCAAATGGTGATGCGGTTACCAAATTTCATAAGTGTTAAGGATATCATCATAATTATGAAAAACGTGTCCTTACTTCTGGCATTAAACACCGCACTATTTAGACAAATGTAGAATTTTCATTACAAAACATTTGATCGTGATATATGTAGGGATTTGATATTTAGTACTCATCTTCGGGACGTCTGGGAATACAGTACCAAACATGGTAAACTCTTTACAAAATTGAATGAAAATTTATTTTTTCTCTCATAGAGGGGTGAAGGATAATCCTTTCCTCATAACCGACACTGGCTAGCATAAGATCATTCACTCAGAGGCTTACTTTATTTGAAAATGCTGTGATTAATACGAAAATAAAATGCAAGATGTTGAGTGACTTTATATAATAAAAATATAGGCCATTTAAAGCTGTTGTGCAGTACTGGCCGGTTAAAGCTAGTTTAGAGCTTGGAACCAATGGCACCACAATAATTCACATATGGTTAAGAAATGTACATCCATACATTCACATGGATATTATGGTATGCATTCATTTAAGTCATACACTAAGAACTGAGATCGCCCACAACCTTGTTCATTTATACGTCATATGCTTAGTAGAACTGACAATAAAGGTTTAGTTATGTAGACCAGTTAACGTTTACAGGTGAATCAACTATTCCACCAAATGGCAGAATCATGATCGTGGAATCAGAGAGCTTGAACAACGTAACTGAAAACGCTTAAAATGCATTTAATCACGGTTACAAACTTGAATTCTACTTTTTATAGCGAAAAAGTTATATTGATTCATGAACAGGGTTGTAGTGATATTTTTGTTCCATTGGCTAGGTTGAATTGGAGAATACGAGTTCGATCTCCCACTGGACCAAACTGAATTCAGATATAATTTTTCAAGATTTCCCAATAACCTCACTGCCGTCGTTTATCGCTTAGCATGTCTATAAGCGAGTCTCTCATATTTCCTCGTATACACGCGAAGGAGAAAGATGTCTATTGAAGTATGGGAATTGTGACAGTTTCAGAAATGTGAAGTTTTGCTTACGCAAAGTTAATTTTGCTGTGTCAAGAATAATGAAAATTTTTAATGCAGTAAGTACAGGGAGAATACAGGTTTGGAAAACTTAAGTTGCGGGATAGGTATAGTACACAGGAGAGTTGAAAACCTGACACGAAAGTACATCTATGATATGTAGGACGGACGTTCCAACTGCGAGAATGGACTTCATTGAACGAGAAGAATAGCGGGGAAATTTTTGTAAAAATATTATCTCATTATCAGAATAAAAGTTATGTCTCATGACGTATATTCACTACCATATTTGTTAGTACACTGGTTATAGTGTCTTCTAAATTTAAATTTAGTGAAGACTTAGAAACGTTTATTTTTCCAATGAATTTGCACAAATAGTGTTCTCGTATTTTCTTAACATTATCTAAACAAAGGAATTCAATAGGAAAATCTATATTACTAGCTGATTATCCGGTGTTGGCCTGGAATTATCTTAGATTTAATTTTTTCCTGAGTAAAAGGAGATTAGTCTATCATCCTAATTTTTTCAAATTCATGATAATACAAATGTTAAACAAAACTTGACAGTTTACACAACATCATATCACGGAAGTCGCGCTGATCAAAGTTTTGCTTTCGAGACATGACGCGGCTGCACCATTTCATTAAAAGTCTAGAAAAATCTAAACTATTACTCGAAATTTTACGATTTAAAGACGTCTTTTATCTTTGTCAAATCCACGAAAACAAATAATCTAATGATTTTGAGTATGATTGTTTCTTAAATTGAGGTTTTTTAATAAAGTTCTATCGATAATTTATGTTAATTTTTGGCGCTAGACATACGATGCCGCGGATTATTTTGCAGAATTTTTTGAGGAAAACACTGTTCCCATTTATAGTTGTCACCTATCTCTAAACGTTTAGGTCGTGTACGCGAATATAACACTCCCTCTCCGATTTTTTAGACATTTATTGTCAAAACCCATTTCTATTCTTTCTTACCACATTTTTAAAAAAATAAGAGTTATATAGGTTATGTTTTAAACAAAAGGTAACTATCTTGTTGCCAAATTTTAACACGGTCGGATCGGTGGTTTAGTCGTGACAGACGAACACATTTTTCCGTTACACATTTATGGGGTTGTGGACATCTCAGATCCATCTTACAGTTTTACTAGAATACATTGCAGTACAGTCGTTGATATGCAGTAATTAATTGAGGCGAGTTGTAATTAGAAATCAAGCAAATCACTCGTCAAAGCACCGAGAAAAAAAAATACAAGTTTTACTCCAAACAAAATATCGGAAAACGGAAATCGATCCCCGCATTTTCTGTTGTTCCACTTCAATGGAAACCTTAGCTCTACCAATCAGAGCATTCGTCTATTTATACAATAGCAACCCCCACAACACGTTCTCCTCAGTCGCAAGCAACAGTGTCTGAAACAGCGCCTGAGATTATCAATAGAGAGCAACGCAGTTCTGAGGAGGCGAGCGAACGCCCACCGCCAGAGCGCGCCGCGCCGCGCCGCGCCGCGCGCGCGTGCAAGCGAGGCGTACACAGCGTCTAAGACACGCTCTCGGCAACAGGGATTAATCAGAGTATGGAAATGCGTAGCGGTAGTATACAAGTTTTGATGCACTGCGGCGGCGGCGGCATTGCGAGCGGGAATGCCTGCCGTCTGTGGTGTTCGTTTAAAGCGGGGAGGAGTTAGCGGAGAGGAACTGAGTAAGGGAGGAGCTTGAAACACGTATCGTTTTGCGATGCGTATAAATGTGGATTGGATCGATGTAACGCGTTTATCATCATTAGTTTTGAGAACTATTATTATACAAGACGTAATAAGTTGATCTAGAGGCATGAAGTGGAGAAGATTCATGTTATACTTCTTTCTTTTTTTTCGCCAACATCCGAGGTCATTAGAGCCCTTGTCATCATAATTCTATACGTCCCTAACTTGCTTCCGGAGAGTAAATTAGTTGTTTGTTCCTCCATGTGGTCGTACGACGTTTGTACTGCTTTTCTGACAAATTTATAAATTATAAATAAGAATTTAGAATTTTTACGACCCTTAAACGTAACACTATCAACATGCAGAAACACTCGAATAAAACACGTTTGGAGGAAACACAAGAAGAAGAAGAATGATCAAACACATCTGCACAGAAGTGTATCCTATATTGTTTTCTAAAAAAGGAGATGAAAGAGCATTAAAATAGCATTTGTATTTTGGGAACATATTGTCTAATCTCTTACGTTATTTTTATGGGTTTCACATTTACTCCTAGGCAGCCTGCTTCCATATCATGTTTTTACCTGGTTTATCATGCATGTTCTACTACAAACGTCCATTATATAATCTCATTAAAAAAATAATTAATGAAAGACCTACGACCTTTTATAGTCAATAGAAATCTATTAGACGTGATATTTTTAATTAATCGCCTAATGGATAAGACGAGTAGTTTAAACAATATATAAAACAATATTATATATAAACAATATTATATATACAATATATAAACAAAAATTTGAGAACGATTATATATGCAAAAAAATTCAAAATCTGTCGCGCGCGTAAATCTTATCGTCAAAGTCATATCGCAGGAAACAGATGAGAATCAAATGATAATAAATGACGATGTAATTTTTTAAAGACAATGTTTTTAAAAGACAATTTTTAAAGAAATAATATGGTGTTATGTATTCTATTGTGTCAAACCATTCTTCTGATATAAATATATTTTCATTATTGTTTCTATCGGGATAACTCACTTTCTTGGAAACATTAAGTTCGTGCAAAAATACCTCTTGATACGAATACGCAAACCTATATATATATTAGTTACAAATGGTTTTATTTCATGGCAGTCATCAAATAGGATTGAAAATCACGAGCCGAGAAAAAAAATGACGTGCTTTCTTGAAAATTAGGTATTTTATTCATCCTATTTAAATACTTTGGCGCAAGAAGTAATTATTATTATTTTTTTCATTATTTTCTTTGTCTATTTCGCGAACGGATATTTCAATTTTCTTACGAAAGAAAAAAACTCAGTAGAATTCATTGTTTATTACGTTCTAGTGTGGTAAAGATAGAATAAAGAAGAGTTGAAGAGAAAAAAATAAGTCAAAAGTAGATGAATTAACAATAATAATATATTATGCACCAAAATAATCATCAACAATTATGGCTCTTCAGAAAGTCGTTATTATTGTAACATGCCATATAGTTAGAAAGTTTATGACTTTAGAAAATAGAAAAGGGAATGGACACTTGGCCACAGGCCCGTGCCATTTTACAATCAGCACTTTCTAAAAAAAATCAACAAAATAATAATAATAATAATGTTAACTAGATGCGTATTTGAGTGAATCTGGAGGTACAAAGGGGTGTATACGTATTTCAGGGTTTCAGTAAATTCGTCGTGCAGTCACAAAGAGCCGTAACACACGCAGCTAGATTAGAACATGTCGAGAAGACAGACGAGGGAATGCAAGTATGGCAGTGGGAGATTATGGGTGAACAGCAGCTTTCAGAATTGCTTCAGAAGATCTCTTCCTCGTTGTATTTACTCAGCGACGCCATCACACGGAAATCCTCTAAAGTCACTTCAGATGGGAAACGCTTGCATTAGATATGTGGCACGCATCCACTAAGACGTTTTATCACCACAGACGACGCAAACAGTGACAACGTAATTAAATTGTTTCTTATTTGTTCTCTTGTCAAGGATGAAACAAGTGTATGTCTTCAATGTAACAAATGAATTAATAACAAACAACTCACGATCATTTCTTGAAAGTGAAGAAATTATCAAATTATTGATCTCATATATAGTGCTGAAAAGGATAAAATCTTGTGAGCAAAGGCAGACGAAAGTACATCATTGAATGGGAGAGGGATGTATCCTCAAATCAATCAAGAAAAAAATACGAAGGTACTTGAAAAATAGAAGGGAATGGAGTAAAACATTTTTTCGACAGGATACCTCACCACATAAGAACGATAGAAATATAAGTAAAAAAACAAATTTGATACAGAGTAAAATGTGGTTATCAATGTGATGAAATCTTTATGAGAATTTATATATTCAACATAGATTTATGATTCCATTACTGCACGTAAACGAAATAATATTTCATTTTTTATAAACCTAATACGCGCTATTCTGGGTGATTGAATATCTGAGTTACTCGGTGAATAAATTCATAAATGGTGCGGGGAAAAAAAACAAATAGGTGTGGACGTAATGTTGTGACGGGATGTGACTTGTGTTTTCTAGAGACTCCAGATATTTTTAAATATTGATTTTCATGTTCTGGTAGATAATCATGTTATTTTTTCATTACTAATTTGTATCGTACTGAAAAACTGTGCCAAAGAGAGCAAGATCGTATTTGAAATGTTTATGACATATAACTTACAAAAATATTCAAAGAAGCAGAACACATATTCAACTACACTGCACTTGATCTTCTTAATATGAATTTTTACAATTATACGATTTTTTTTCTCAACTTGATCATTAATAAAAATATCCGTTTTAATTTTCGAGAACTGCATATATTTATGAGATAGATTTCCGATGCATTTTTGAAAGAAACATTTTAGTTAACCTCCAGAGTTTTAAAGAAGACCAAAACATGATATCTTAAATAGATATAAATTGATTTCAAGAATATTATTATTTGGAGAATTGAAAACAATCTCATATGAGCTAAAATATCACAGATGTGTCACCAGGGATACGTTTATTCTAGCTAGCAGCTGTCATTTTTGTTTCCCACCTCAACACTTGAGAGCGTTGTTGAGTACATAGGGGTCTCGCACTAAGAGGCAGCTCTGCTATCGCGTCGCCCATCGCCGTGCACGGCCCCATTGAGTCCAGCGCGGCCCATCAAGCAAGTGGCCTATCGTCGGGTGCATCTCTCTTACACAGATCCCCCTAGGCTTCTCTATACATTCGCGAGGCGCTCGCGTTTATCCTGTATATACTATAAAGCTTGGGAGACTGAAATCACCACAACAGACGCAGTTCATGCAACGTGTAGATACCAATAGACCAGAGAATCTAAAGATAAATGAGTACTACATTTTCGTCTGCCAGTTAATCTATCTATATAAATAAAAATACTGTTCGTTGGTAAGCGCATCACTTGAAAACGGCTGGATCGATTTGGCTATTTTTTATGTTTGTAATAGAGTGAGATTTTTAGGGAAAGAAATATTGGAAAAGTTGCCCGGAAAATTGGAAAATTCGGAAAAAACAAAAAATAATGGATATGCGTAATTCTTTTATTTTGTTCGTTGTGATCCTGGAAAAGTTTTCAGGAAAAAATTGGGACAATTACAAAGAAAAGTGGAAAAAATTCGGACAAACTGCAAAAATCATAATTTTTGTATGCACTCCCAATTATAACTGACGATAGGAACGACATATTTGGTTGATTTTTTGTTTTGTTTTGTTTTTTCAGTTTTTCGGTTGAATTGTGATTGTGTTGTCGCAATCATTTCATAAAATAAATTAAGTTTCGTCGTTTCATCTCAAACAAATTTACAGATTTACCTATAAAATACGGCGAGTTTTGAAGTGACAAACGGTATACAGTAACAACAAAGTGAACCAATTGTTCAAATTCAGTTGAATTTTGAATCCTCAAACAAACACGATCACACACAAATTTATTGAAACGTGGGTAGGACAACGTCTGTCGGGTCAGCTAGTAATCAATAAATATTTATGTTCGACCAAGTTAATCATACCACAATTTACTCTTCTTAACACATGTCTCAAGAACATATACAACGTTTTTTTAAAAACGTCCAACAAGTTAACATATTGTAACATTAAAACATTATAGACCGTGAACACGACGTTTTGGTACTAATTTTTCTATCATCATCAGGTTAACATATGTGATCTTATGCTTTAGTCATTCAGTATGACTTCGTCTACACTGTCTGTAATGTTTTGATATTTTAATATTTTGACTGGTTACGTGTGTTTTTTAACTTTTTCTTCTTGTGACATGTGTTAACAATAATAAATTGTAGTCTGCTCAATTTGGTCGAACATAAGTTTTGATTAAAGATAAATGATACGCATAAGGAAGAAATCCCATGATTTGTAAAATGATCATATTATACTGGAATCAGAGACCTTGATTATATCTTGTGTTTTAGAGTTTGGTTTTGGATTTCAAATAACATAAATCTCAAATGGGCGTAGAAAAAAAAAGATAAAATATCTGAATTTTCTACACTGAGGAACCATATCTAACTAATTTATATTTTTATTTACTCAAATAAATTAAATAGTTATGCATGGATGACGTGAAATCTAACAGAATGCGTATACTTTAACTCCACCAACAAATAAGAGAATTATTATTAGAATATCCATACTAACGTATAAATGAGTAAAACGAAAGAGGCCCTATTTGTTTGCTACCTGATTACGACGAAACTACTAAACTAATCGTGATGAAATTTGGCAAGGAGATAGTTCAGATGCCCAGAATGAACATATGCTAACTTTTACGTTTAAAATATGTGATAGGAAAGACGGAAATAGTTTTTGACAATAAATGTCGAAAAAATTGAAAAAAAGAGTTATATTCGCTTATACTGCCTACACATTTAGTGATAGATGACAACTATGAATGGCAAAATTGTTTGCCTCAGAGAGTTCTACAAAAATGTCGGCGACATCATATCCACAAAAACTATCCTAAATTATCGATAGAACGTTATTAAAATAGATGTTTATAACAGTTCAACTTAAGAAATCAATTTAAGAAGGAAATAATTAATCATCATCAAATTAAATGGATTAGTTAAATAAATTTACTGTCAATCAAATGCAGTACAACTGCGTATGATCACGTGGAGAACCATAAAATAATTTACTCTTCGGAAGCAACCAAGGGACCATCCCATCAATTCCGATCAAGGGTCCTAAGGTTGTTTTGAACATTTAACAAAGATTTAAAAAAAGTCTTTAAATCGTAAAATTTCAACGAATAGTGTAGATTTTACAAGAATTTTAATAAATTGGTGCAGTCGCGTCATGCTTCGGAAGCGAAATTTCGATCGGCGTGGTTCCCTTGAGATGGTGTTCATATTACAGTCAAGTTTTGTATTAAATTTGTATTATTATGAAATTGAAAATTAGGGTGCTAAACAAGCACATGTTTTTAAAACCAGTAAGTAAAAGTATTTTGATTTTACAATAGAGATAGACTTTATTTTTTCTTGAGTAAAACACGATTAGTCTAAGAGCAATCCGGAGCAACGCCGGGTAGTCATCTAGTTATTAATAAAACTATTGTTCTTCAATTCCTTTTTCAATAGAATATACGATACTACATCCGTTATCAACACCGATTTTTCTCTCTCGACTCATAAGAGATGCTCACGAAACTTTCTCATTCATCACTCGGAGAATTCCTTCCGGCATGCGTGCATGTGAGCCGCGACAAGAGTGCAAAATGTCGCACATACGACCGACCCTTGCGGTACTCCCAAGTTGATAGCCGCAGTGCGGCGAAGGCACACGAGCGTGGGACCATGCCAGGTGGCGCCAACGCAAGCTTAAGTGGAAATGGGTCTTAGTAAGAAAAAAAAATTGCCGGAGCAACACCACTTTTTTTTACAGGATACGCACACGCACCGCAGCCTTCAGGATAATTAGGTTTATGAGGCTTTCGCAGTAATATCGTTCAGTAACTCTCAGTTAAATCACCGAGTTGCGTTGTATCGAGCTGGCACTAAAGAGTTCACAGAAGTTATTAAGGAGCGTCTTATAAAATTCTATATTGAGTATTGGAAAACCATTTGTACCGACTCATCCTGCATTAAAAGGAAATACTTTTATTTACCAATCTAATATTCGTTCTAAATATCTGCTCACATGACATAATACTGTTCACATATAATTTTTCTTGTTGTTAAACGAGATATCTATTTATTTTTTTAAACCACAAATCACTTTTGGTGAAATTAATGACTTGTGGGTCAATTTTATAAATGATAAACTCCTAAATCCACATTAAAATATGTCCAGTCATTAAAAAGTAAGTCACATTTGTGTTTGAGCTCTATTTTTTATATAGTTTAAGCAATCATCAATACGTTTAAGTGAATTTTCGAAGTGATACGCTAAAATAAATCAAAAATTATACATTTTGCCATCCATCTGTCGCTCTCACGGCCTAACTGTTTTGGAATCCTCAACACTGAGAGACCGCTAGGAAAATGAAAGAGTAAAAAATATGAAAGTTATTGACGATATATGGTGATATTACACAATAAAATGATAATTTAAAAACTCAATTGATTTTTTTTTTTCATTTACAAATAAAGTCAAATGAGGCTGATGAGAGAGGGAATTTTGTAGTCAAATTTTGAGCTATGTAAATAATGGTATCACAAAAAAGGGAGAGGATGATTTTTATTCGGATATTGATAGAAAAGAACGCATCTGAATTAAGGTACTATATTCTTCAGAGCGACTAGGATAAAGTACTCCTCAAAAATGTATCGAATGATAGTATGAACCATTACCAATACAGTGGCGATGAATTTTTATACTCTTTCGGCGCAAGATTTTGAATTATTTGACGATAAATTAAATAATTATACGGAGAAACATTCGCGGGATTATGTTTTTTTAAGTATTCTGGCAGATATACCGGTTTAACAATGTAAAAAAACCTACTAAAACATGGCAAATGGAAATAGGAACGTAATGACGCTTAGAATTTAATACCTTAGAGGGCATTTACAAGAATAATTCACCATAAGCTGTGGAAAATACTGTTCTAACGGAAATGGCAGCCGCATCACGTAACTGAAGACTATGCGACCCTTGTCTAAGAAAGAGTGAAACGACATTCTAAATTTATTATCAATTTTTGAAATTACAAAATAATTGTCATCATGCAATAGTAAAACTGAGAAGAATGAATTATTATTTAATTAGAACTACTTCGTTGAATATTACCAAGTTTGGTGAAACGATGACAACTTGGCTTCAGTCAACACGGATATAATACCTTAATACCTCTTCTTTTAATTCAAAAACCTTGAACCAAACTAGTCCGAATCTCATGCAGGAACTAAAGTTCTGTTTATATATCGTATGTCATGAACAACGTGTGTCGAGCACTTGAGCGGCTGCTCTATTCAACTCTCGCATTTGGTGGGGTGCACGTACTAACCTTACAAGAGGACACGTAGAAAACCCTTCCGGAAGGCACCGATTCCACACCCACCACCCCTATCGCACCCACCCCTGACGTCACCGGCGCTCTTTCCGAGCGCGAACTCAGCCATCACTATAAAAGTCATATGGCCTCACGAGTAGCGTTCCTGTAACCAGTCTACATGGAAATGTATGCTAATGAGTTGGAAATGAAACAGAACACGTTTACTAGCCACATTATGACTTCATTGCGTCGTGGTGAGGATAAATATCGTAAAAATAATAACGTGAATGAAACTGGAATGTACTGGGTATGGAACTTAATTCGTTTGGTCGGTCTCGTTTATGTGTTTATTATTCTTAAATTGCGACGCATGGATGTGGTATTTCACAAAAATTAACCGCGGTTGTACATTTGCTTGCTCGTAACCGTAACATCATAAAATGATCGCGATTTATCCTGAGCTCATGAAACAAGTTTTACGTTAAATAGAATGCAATTTATTGGTATTGTCAGATTTCCATAATTACTAGTCTCACAATGATTTCAATGTGAAACGGAAGTTAATTCGGTTTCATTTTCTCTTACGTGGCTTGATTAAAGTCAGAAAAAAATTATGAAAACAAGTGTTTTTACATCTTTATTAATCACTGTTTAATCACACACAACGTGGGAAAATTTTGACAAACTGTCGAGAAAATAAAATAAATATTAGAATATACTTCCCTGCAGCTAACTCTGCTATAGTAATGAGAAAGAAGAATCTTGAATTATTACAAAAGGAAAGAATACGCTTCAATCACTTGAGGTAAGTAAGGTTAAATTTCTTGTGGTATGTCATAGACGGAGTAATGTCATCAAATTTATGAAATATTGACGTACCTAATCATTTTCGAAAGAAATACATTACTATTTAAAAAGAATGATAATTAAACAATGTTAACAAATAATTCATTAACATAATATATGTTACGTAAAAATTGTGAGAAATTTTTAGGTATTTCATTAATTGAAAATAAATGGAATAAACTATCATTATAAATTTATAAATGAACTTCTACATAGTTAATTATTATAATTTTAAATTAATGGTTCAGATATAATAAATGGCAGTATTTTTTTCTCTAAATACGTAATTTACTTCAAAATTAACTCCATTGAATTACTAAACAATAAGTACAATTTGAAAATGTATAAATCAAACATGAAAACCGATTTTTCTTCAAACAATTCAATACCGAGAACAAGGAACAAAAATAAAAGAAGACGTGAAAAACGTGTGTTAGTATCTCTGGGGTTCAAATAACCAATAGGGTAAGCCGGGGTAAAGGTTTGCACGGGCCAAAGGTTTGCATTGAAGATTAACAGGAGGGCGAAGAGTTTCCGCGTAGTGTCGGTAGGTAGCGCACTCGTCTAGCTCTCGTCAGTGACCTTGTGGAACTCCGTCGACTCCGTGTACTGCACACTGAAGAAAATGAGGTGAGTTCATTTTTCTCATTTTCGATGTTATTTTTCCGCAACATTTACGTAAAATGAGACACTCAACATAAAACATTAAAACGTTTCACGCATTCTTTATCTGTTTATTATGGATAATAAGCTTTGAAATGACATCCTATAGATTTCGGGTTTCATAGCTCAACGAGGAAGAAATTCTGTCCAAACAAAACAGTTCAAAAAGGGGCAAAAGTTTTATTTGCCTCCGACACTGTTTCAAAGTAAAACTTTTCTTCCTTTCTTTTTCTCTTTTGTGTAAAATTAATGGATTACTGATATGATAAAAGTAAGTATTGAGTATTTGGTAATTTATGAGCTGAATATGTGGTTTTTAATTTTAGAAATTACAAGAAGAAAATTAGCCAAAAACCTTTCACCCAGGAACTATAAAATCAGGCGATGGAAATGATTAGAAAAGGTGAATCCATCCGGAAGGTGGTCGGATTTTCAGACACTGCTCTTTGGAAGAGGATGAAATGTTGGAAAGAGGGGCAGTAAACTGGGAAGATTTCGATCAGTTTTTAATGAAGTTCAAGAAATTGAGTTGGTTCAACATTGTGTTGAATTAGACAACAGATTTTTTGATCTGAACTTAAAATCCTTGAGATTTCTACTTTACTCTTATGCTAAGAAAAACCGTATTAAATGCCCTGTCTCCGAGTCTTCCAAGATGGCCGGGGAAGATTTTACCAACGCTTTCAAGAAAAGGAACAGGTTTTCTCTAAGGACCTCAGGAAAAACTAGTGTGGCTAGGACCACGGGATTTAACAGATTCCAATTCAAGCAATACTTTGACAATTTGGAACAAATACTTCTTAAATACAAGTTTCCGCCACATAAAATATTTAACATGGACGAAACTGGAGTTCAAACGGTGCCCAATTAAATTCCGAAACTCATTGCTCCAACTGGAAAAAGGGAGGTTGACATGTCTGTCTCCGCAGAACAAGGGAAAACTGTTACTGTCGTCTGTACTACGAATGCTACTGGAAACTTTGTTCCTCCATATTTTATTTTTTGCAAGGAAGAGAGATAGCAGACTGCTAATCAAAGTAGGGTCAATCCGATGTGATATGGGTTTGATAGATACAGGATTCATGAACACTCAAAATTTTCTGAAATGGCTAATGCACAGTGTCAAGCACTCCAATCCCTCAGTGGAAAGTCCTGTCCTCCTTATATTGGACTATTACATTTCTCATCTCTGCTTGCCTGCTATAAACTTTGCCAAATCCAATAACATTCATATGTTAACTTTCCCGCCGCATAGTAGCTCAACTATTGAACCGCAATTTTTTAAAACATTCAAGGCATTTTGTGGTAATTCTGCTGACGACTGGATAACACCAAACAATCACGGAATTCGTAGTTGCAGGTCTGGTGAAAATTCAATTTGAAAATTCTGCAACTGAAGAAAAGGCAGTACAAGGTTTTCGTTCCACGGGTATATGCTCTTTGAACAGAAATAAGTTTACTTATGAAGATTTCCTCCGATCAGAAGTAACCGAACAGGATCTAGAGGAAGAACAAGATGTAGATGATTTGAGATTTATATTTTTTGACGAAGAATCTGAAGCAGTGTCCGAATCAGGATCACCTGCAATTGAGGTCCATGATGGTTCTCTTGACATCAATTCCAACCCTGCTGAACCTACCACGCCACAGCAACCTGCAGCTAGACATGCTGGTGATCCGGCTGGCGAAATTTTAAATGGTTTAGAGACAGTTGGGACGTCACCACAAGACATTATCCTAATACCAAGGATAAAGATAAAGAGAAAACAAACTGGCACTTTACATCTGTTTCGCTGACCTCAACTCCTCACAAACAAAAAATTGAGGACCAGGAGAGAGAAAAAGAGGAAACGAAAGAAAGCTGAAAAAGCCAAAAAACAGATCGTTTAAAAAGAAGTGAAAAAATCATTGTTCCCACTGGACTCTTCGAGCAGTTCAACAACGCCACAACCTAACTGCTCCACAGGCGAACCTCAACTTACAAACGACAGGACAGCCAGGTAAAAAAAATACCACCTCAGTCTTCATCATCGGACACTGACGCTTCATATTCTGTACTCAACTTCAGTACGGATTTGGTTTGTTGTTTTTCCACGACAGAAGACGAAGAGTTTGAACAAAAACTGGGACGCAAAAAATTGCTGCCAAGCGAGTTTGGTCTTGTAAAAGTGAAAGGCACTTCAAAACACTCATTGAGACTTTATGTTTCGAAGATTAGTGATAGCCAAGAACGTTTTATTTTATAAAAGGATTTCAAGAACGAAGAGGTTTTAAGCGACTGAAGAAGAGGCATTTGTTGAGAACGTTGATGTGTTTACGGCATTATCAAATCTGAAAGTGAGTTCTCCAGGGAGATTTGATAAATCAATATATTTTCCTGGTGATCTACATGGAATGACTATTTATTGACAAGTTTTTATTTTAATTACCTCAGTACCTAGGTATATCATTTAAGTTTTTCGTATGTTTTTCACGATCCTTCCAAGTGATGTTAAGCCTACCTTTAAACTCTTCTTGATGATCTTACATCAATTTGATAATGATCTCATTTTTATTCTACTAGGTAGATTCATTGAATTTCATTTTGTAATTTGAATAGGTAATACCTACCACAAAGTTCTGTTTTATAGTCGGTATTTTTGTGATATTCTGTGATGTGTAAAGCCAGTGATAATGTTAACCTATAAGATTGTTGTTTAAAAGATAATAACTACCTTACTTTTTGGATGAATAGTATCTCGAATGAAATAAAATGTTTGAACATGTTTTTGTATATTTTTCTATTATCTATCCTACATTAATATTTCATCTGGGGCATAAGTTCGCAGTGCAAATCTTTGCCCCCTCACCGGGGGGGAAATGATTTCCAAACACATATTTGTGTAAAATCAAAAATTTGGCATGTATTTATTAAAAATTCACATTTTTATCAAAGGTATAGAAGATATTGAGCTATAACACAATCCATTTTTGTGGACGATTAAATAAACTCCAAGCCAGCGAAAAATCAAAGTGTCAAAAATGTAAACCTTTATCCCGACTTACCCTAATTGTTTGCACATGAACTAACCACCATAAAATAAACTTGCGTGCTTCTTTACAAAATTAAGTTTTGCTTGCAGAACGATTAACGTCTCTTCCAATACATAAAGATGAATGTTTGCATGTTTGAAAGTTTAGCCAGAAAACAAATCTGCCATTTGATAGATCTTTAGGAAAATTGGGGAAGTTGTATGAATTTCTGTAGGGTGTAGTTTATTTTGTATTTTTGTGCGTTTTTTTTTGTCACAAAAAAGAAACGTTTTCCATGAATACACTATACGGGTAATTGAATTGAGCATAGGCGTCTCCGAGGAGAAACGGGCTAGTGCGGATATTTTTGTGGAGAATACATTTATCATGCATTAGTGCAAAGCAGTCGAAAAGAAAATAATTGAAAACCCTGATCGATGCTAGTCGAGTTTAGCTAGTTAGCAAACATATTGTTACGGAGAAATAAAATTCAAAATATTATCCCAAAATAAATAAACTTAAATACAACGCTGAATTCAGTAGTATAATAACAAGTGCTTTTGTCAAGAAACTAAATAAATATGTAGGTGGAATTATTTTGTATTTTCGACGTACTTCCATTCAGTATCCGTATCAATTTCAGAATTCATCGAATATACGTATCTCCAAAATCGTTTCTTTCCATCCGGGGGTAGATATAAAAAAAAACACATTTTTATTATTTTATACAAGCAAATGTTTATAGATAGATAAAAAGTAAATGTATTTTATTTTTTTCTCTATCTACCATCCGAAGAGAAGGTTCAAGTTAATATAGTTCCATTTTCTACATCGTCAACACCGTTTACAACACACGCGCACAATATATTGAAGACCGTGGAACATCGTACAATGACTCACTAATACAAAACTCCTGATACATATCTTGGAAGAGATTGAAATCTCACCCTACGCGACGTGAGGAGTTTTCTAAAGGTCATACTTTTACGTAACGAGATCTCCATAAAACATGTGACAAGAACAGTCTTTGTAGCGAGAGAAGGCATTCAAGGATGCTATCTTGATCGAGAACCCTCCCAGAGCTGGCAGACGCCGTCGCCGTGGTAATAACCCTCCTTTGCACGATGCTTCTTTCATGGGAGGGCTGAGAAGTATCAACCCCGCGACGTGTCTAAATATGTCCGTATATTAACCTCTCATTCTCATATATATTCATTTCTTCGCTAATCAAATTGAGACATCATAAAAACTGTAAGACAAAAATAAATTAAAATATAAATTCAAAACTGAAGTAGTTTGATATATTTTATGTTAAACTGTTTGTAAAAACTGTTACTAATAAACTTTTTTTCGGTTTTGATAACTTTTTATTTTAAATCGATAAAAAACAAAAAATACCACCAA
Organism: Laupala kohalensis; assembly: GCA_002313205.1. Classification (NCBI taxonomy): domain Eukaryota; kingdom Metazoa; phylum Arthropoda; class Insecta; order Orthoptera; family Trigonidiidae; genus Laupala; species Laupala kohalensis. The sequence continues at coordinate 1,130,299 of NNCF01125907.1, read as the reverse complement.
TAGTATTTTTTTAAAATAAAATAGTAGTCTGTTAAAAATTTTGCACTTCGATCAGAGATTTCAGAAATGGCATATCTCAGTGAGTTATTTTTTCTTAAATATTTAGAATACAATAATCATTTTCTGGTTTTTATTTATTAAACGATGATTGACAGCATTAATTACGTGACAGCATTCTTATCTCGCCTAGATTAAATGCAGTAAAATAATGAATAGTGGTTTAATATTATTACCAATGCAGTTTCTGCTTTAATCAATTTGAGAAAGAGTTGAATTGCTACTTTATTTATCGTTCTCATGAATTTATTTCACGAATTTTACCAATAATAATTATTAACAAATAAAATATTTTAAAATGTACTACATGTTTTGAAATCCTCAAACCTCTCAAAATTATCTGATCTTGGAATTAATCACACTACGTACCGAACTGATATTATTATATTCTGAAATGTTAAAGCCACCTTATGTTTGCCTTATGGTCCTCTATCGGAATTGATGGGATGGTCCCTTGGTTGTTTCCGGAGAGTAAATTAGTTAATTGTCCTCCCCTGGCTACACGTTTGTAACTGCATTTTTGATAATAATTTTTTTATTATTGTCTCGGTAACTTCGAAAAGTAGGATGGACAACAATCTTTCAGATACAGAACAAACTCAGATTTTCATTATCTCAATTATGTACGCTCCAGCATGCTTTTTTGTTCACTTGGCATTCCGTAGTGTTTCCTATCATGTCTTGTTCAATTTGCAACGCATACAAATCAAACAACTGCAGTTTTCTGTACGGTTTCTTGGTCACCTAAACATAATAAGCAGAATAAGAGGTGACCAAAACGCACAATATATTACACGTAACCGTATACACTCTTTGACATTCTCCACAACAATTAAACTAGTCAGCGATTGTTCTGTGTGACTACTGTGTTTTGTTTTCACTACAATAATCAGAAATTCTTCCAGATGTCAATGAGACAGATACAGAGCGTGTAACTATCCTCACGGGATGACACCATCTGCTTACGTTCGCAAAATATTGACCTACGCACTTCTATTTCCACTAAATCAATTGTTTCAACAAACTCAATTGAAATATGCGTATTTTTTTAAATAAACAAAACAAACTATATTGGTACCATAATATTTATGTCACGAACAGAACATATCAATTAAAGAGTGATAAAAATATAACATACAAGATATTAATTTTCCTGAGACATTTCACTCTGAAAAAAATTTTCACTTGGAAAATATACCTGGAAAAACTGTCGCATCCTGGCGCGGTTTTCCTCCATTTTTGTTCGAGAAAAGGCGAATTTTGTAAACAGACTCGCTAACCTCTTTCCTTTCATCAAATTAAAACAACAAATCTTGAAATTTATTGTTATTTAATAGTTAGTATTTAATAGTTATTTAGTAGTTATTTGTATTTTTAATATTATATTATAACACGTACCGAACTCTATTTATTAATTTGTTATTATGTTAAATCCGTCTCTGCCTTAGGACCCTTGATCGAAATTGATGAGATGATTCCTTGCTTGCTTCCAGAGAGTAAATTAGTCCACTGTCTTTTGCATGACCATTACGCAGTTTGTGACTGCTTTTCTGACAAGAAATTTATGAATTTATTTATTTACTTAAATGTACTTCGGGAGGAAAAAATGTTTGCCTTAAAGGGGACTGATATTTTAATATAACTCTTGAATGATCTGTTATTTTATTTCGTATCATTCAGAATTGTTAAATGTGAACCAATTTAGTTTACAAACATGAAATTCACTACAACGGTGTTAAATACTGAGAATGATAATATATTATCAAACGACGCTAGTTCAACTAGTAAACTCATTTTCAGACTTGGTATGAACGTGTGGAAACAACCCCTACTTGTTTTGACGCAGAGTAATTGAGGTGAAGTGAGTTTCCAAACCCATATCATCGTTTTATGATCGGCCACTGGAGAATTGCCTCGGGAGATCATGAACAAGTATGAGCTCAACTTCGTTCATATCTCATACGCATTCAGCAATCACTGTTTACACTCGTACAGTTATCTTCTAGTTCATTGTAATATGACACTCTCGTCGGGACAGCAGTAAATCGATATTCGGTTTGAATTCAGCGTGCGGACATAAACAAGCGGGTAGCATAAACGCAGAATGGAACATTAAGAGAATGACATTTCTCACAGATTTAACATCTTGACACATTTCAAACATTCTTTAAAACTATCCCTGTTTTAATTATGTTACGTTGAGTAAAATTTGGAGAAGGGAACGAGATTCGAATTGGGACCTTCAGCTTAGCGCGCTGATGACCTATCAATTGCGCCATCCCGTTAGCCTCTGGACCCAATCTACCTTTGACACTCCACTCAACTCGATCCCGTCTCCCATTTTCATTCAACATTACATAATTAATCTTGTTATTACTCACTTGCATAAATATTACATGTGATCACACGGAAGACATTCTGCACTCAAAGATACCGAACACAAGACAAACGAACGTTTGTTTACTCCCAAGAACGACAGACGTGTACGCGTTCCTAGACAAGAAATGATGATGTATTGACAAGAAATACAAACGCTTTTAGGAAGGTTCCAGAACAGCTGTCATGGGAAGACTTATTGACAAGAAATAGGAACACTGTGTTAGGAAGGTTCCAGAACAGCGACAAAGGATTCTCTTTTTTTGGTGGGGCTTTACGGCTCGCCGACATCGAGGTCATTAGAGCCCTAAAGGATTCTCTCGACGAATCAGAAGATTATCAAGGTGAAATTATTTTGTTGATCACAGCTATAATTCATTCTGACTTGAGAGCTCCTACGGAGAACACCTCTGTGTAAAACGCTCCTTCTACGACCTGCTCACGGATAACCGAGATATTGTTTCCTCGCCATCCGAGCTCAGATCAGTAAAACGACTAGGTGCCAGTACTGCAGCGATGTAGCAGCATTTTATAACTCAGAACTGCTACAATCTGTTACCTGGCGGTGTTGTTCACAGCAATTTAAGATATTTCTGTACATCCCAGTTTTTTTCATATTTTCATACTGATAACTTTTTTGTAGACTTGTGGTAAGTGGCGGTAGTCTAGTGGGGACGTCTTCGCTTCCACGATACCGTTGAGCGGAAGAGCATGGCATCAAGTTCTGCCCGAACGAACTCAATGAGGTTCTCAGCTGGGGTTTCCCTCCTCTTCCCGACAAATGTTCGGTTCAGTACCATGAACATCTCTTTTTCCCAATTCCCTTATCAAGTCACGGTTAGGTGGAAGAGGAGTACTCATGGTCTTAACCTCGCCAAAAGGCAAATAATAAAATAAGTTCCTAAGCAATCTTCCAGATGGTGGTACGTAACGGCAGATGATTCAATGAAGACAGCAATAGTTCAATACTATTAACTTACAAATCCGTGTTCATAATTAATTTAATACGTTTCATTTCCTTCAAAAAGGAATAATGAGTAGTGCATGCAATTTACTACTTTCAATACCGAGGCCACGAGATACAACGTTGGGCTTCAAAGTCATNAGCAATAGTTCAATACTATTAACTTACAAATCCGTGTTCATAATTAATTTAATACGTTTCATTTCCTTCAAAAAGGAATAATGAACGTCAGTAGTGCATGCAATTTACTACTTTCAATCCCGAGGCCACGAGATACAACGTTGGGCTTCAAAGTCATGAGGGATAATCAGTTATATGAACTTCACAACGATAATCACCAGTAGGACAACTCCTTGGAAATTTCTTAGAGGAAAGATATACAAAAGAATTGCTGAAATAGATTATTCTGCGGGCCTTCCTTGAATCTGTTGCAGGATCCTTAATTTTGGCGGAGAAAAAATAAAGGAAAACCAGAAATTGTTAGGATATGTTTTTTATATAAAAATGTATAATATTTAGTGATGAGTAAAAATGCATGAATGTGTTAATATGTACAAAACGTGGTCCTTATCCTGGTCGTTGGTTATCCGCGGTCTCCAAGGGTGTTTAACGTTCATTGCGGTAAGATTTAAGTTTTTTGTACTGTAATAAAAATGGCCACCCCTAAGTTGTTTAAATTTATTTCTAGAAATAAACTTAACTTATACATGATTTATTACACTGACATAAGAATGTATTGCAAGAACGTACGCGATTATGGTTGTAAGTTGCAACATCTGGCAAGTTCCTTAAGAGTGAATGCCAGGATATTGTAAGCACAGCCCACGGAAACTGCTGGGTGAACAAAACACAGGTGAACGCATCCTCAACCTCGCCAATATGGCTTTAAAAAAACTCTTACGTTAGTTCTATTGTAAATTGCAAATTACGCGTTTTCAATTCAAGGGGGCTCATTGATTCGTATTATTTTAGTATTACAACGGAATCAACGCACACTACCTACTAACAGTATTAATATTAAATAAAAAACTTTATATTTTTAACAGACTCAAATATAATTTTTGGATTTGCTACAAAAAATTACAGTTCATCAGTTAATGAGATGTGCGTGTCTTGATATAATGAATCACCACAGTCAAGAAAGTATTATGAAATAATAAACGTTTTTTTTGTCTGAAGAAAACTGCGTTTTTCTGATACGAAATAATGAACTGTTGCCAAATTTCCCCATTAGACACAAATACCACACACGTGTTTCCTTTCTCGTGAAATTTCAAAAAACACAACCATAATCATCAGTTTTGATAACGGTGGAAAATTTGAAAACAAAGATTGACCTTCATCACGATATGATTTTAAATTATAAATTTTTCATATATATATATATATACTGTCTCTTATACACATCTAGATGTGTATAAGAGACAGGGCTGCGNGATGTTAGTAGTCATCTTCCTACAAACATTACTTCTCTATCCTAATTTTTTGATGAAATATTTTTTTAATTTAAAACTACCACTGACACAAGCAATATTAGGGTTTTAATTCTATTAATGGAAAATTAACATTGAATACGTGTATTAAAAATTATTAAACATTCATGAAATCATTGATAGTGAGGTGTTTTCTCTTTCAAAACAATGGCTCAGTACTTATTCACATAGACCTTTAAATCTTGCTCTTTTGCCTTGTTACTAGATTGACTTTGAAACTTATGTGAAGGTATATTGATTGCGTAAAAAAAGAAGAGAACAATAAAACATGACGGAATGACATTAATCTGGAGGACAATTAACCAATTAATTCTCCGAAGCAAGAATTTGGTTTTACATTTCAGCAGAATGGCAAAGAACACCCCAATCATAGAAAATAAAACTATACAAGCATGCTATGCTATACTTTATGATGAAACACATTAAATGTATTTATATATTTTTTATGAATAAGTTAAAATAAAAAGTCAATATAAACATCCAACAGAAAAAAGAGAGGGAAGATAAATGCAAACTAAGCACGATTACTAATAAAGACTCAAGAGACTTTGGGTACGGGAATTGAAAGCAACTTCTCTTCTAACTGGGGAATGAAAGCGCTGGATAAGTACTAAAAGAAATAGCCACTAAATTTCTAAAGGAGTAAAAATAAATAGACGCTGAAGTATCTTACTTCAATGCAATAGAAGAGAGGGAATTGCACCCACTTAGCAGTTAGTCTGTGAACAGATCCATTCTTTTTACGAAAAAATGTAGTCTCCTGAAATTGTCTTCAATTATCTCTAAGCTGAAAAGAGTTGAGAATTTATTGAATTGTTTTTAATGTTCCAAACATGGTCACAAGAAAATGGTCTGTTTTTTTTTATTACGTCTGTTCTGTCCTCAAATATTGCAATCAATTCTTAGGGACACTTTGCTGTGATATATTTTTTTAAATTAAGTTAAAGAACCTGATTTAATAACATTGAACTTGTTAATTCTATAAATAAATAAACCTTCATTCTATATATAAATCAGTAATGCGAGTTACATGTACTGCGCTTATTTCAAGGTCCTAAGCGAAATTGTTAATAACATGAAAATTGAAAAGCGTTTCTCCATTAAACTTGTTTACTTTAGTAAGAGTAATAATTTTTAATACAGGTGAAGTCAACACACAGACATATTATTAAGTGTTCGCCGATCATTTCTTTGTATATAACATTTTCAACTTACGGTAAAAGAAGAAAACGGAAGAAAGCTATAACTCTAATCAAACATCTGTTTCTAATGTTTCATATTAAATTAAATCTTATTTACTGAGATATAGAATTTTCTTTTCTTTTTCACGAAAATTAAGTGACCGAGCAAGTGAAATAACAAGCATCTTTAGATAATTTGGTATTATTGCCTGTTAAATACCATGCATACAACTCACAAGATTTTTCTGCGAACCTTACAAAGAATGCATCGACAGCGAATAACATGAGCAAGATTATATTTTTGTTTACTTTTGATAAGAATTTATCCTCTAACTGAGGCAAAAATATAACGGGAAAAGTTATTGATTTTAAGAAATAGAAAAAGACTTTCATGAATAAAATCAAGATTGATCAAAGTTTTTTATTTATATTATGGCACACACTGTGCACATCAACAATGGTCATGGAATGGAGGCAAGGGATACAAATATTATAAAATAAATAATATAAAACATAATCAAGGCCCTAAATACCGAATCATCTGCAAAACCAAAATCAGCTATTCACACTTAAATATTAAACTTACTATGGTTCCCACACGAGTTACTCTAGATTCTTACGTGCTTCAGTATAATCCTACACAATATCTGGGTATAGTGCTTCATAGGACATTATAGTACAATAAACATCAGTGCAACCTTTTAGCAAAATTGTAAACAAGAAATATTATTTTTTATAGGACATACTAAGGGTGAATCTGCAGCAGTACTACGAACCTCTACTAGTTTTATTTTCTCTGTAGCGGAGCACTGCGTTTCCTCCTGGCTGATCATCCCACATGCTCGTAAAGTAGATGTGGCTCGTAACCAGACTATGCGTGTAATTGACTGTTACTGTGTAGTACTGTGAGTCATGCGTGAGTTACTGGCGTAGTGAAATCAACAATACAATGGCTTATAAGAGTAATGATGTAAAATATAAAGTATGGGAATTTTAAGAAATCTCTGCATAAGATGAAGAGAGAAGATGATAAAACGTGTGTGTGGGCGGGGTGACGAAAAAAGAGAACATAAGGGTGTGTGGGTTGCACAATGAGGAAAGAAGAGATTTGAAGAGGATAACAGAAATGCGGAGAGTAGGAGAAAGGAAAATCCAGAGAAACCTTGACCCGATTAGCTCAGAAACAAAATATAAGATCTCTGAAGAGTGTGTCGGACGGGTGTGTGTGGTGCGAGATGCAGTAAACAACGGAAGGGACTTACGATGACAGATTACACCCACATCCCCGTGGAGAGGACAGGGACGGGCTTGTCACACCGTGGCACAGCACAGAGGTGTCGTCCGGGAAAAAGACCCCCCCCAAAAAAGTAAGTGACCGTATAATGACAACTGTCTAAAATACGGATAAAGAAATGTACAATACGGAAATAATTATTTATAAAGTTACACTGTAGAATTGTTAGCATAAAACAAAAGTAACAGAGTCAAGTAAAAAAATGAGTACATTTATTTATTTATTTTATGCCTTTAGACGAGGTTCTTCCACCTAACCGTTGGACGTGGATAAGGGAATTGGGAAGGAGAGATGTTGGGTTGCCGGGAAACGTAGGGTACCGAAACCGACATTTGTCTGGAGTAGATGAGGGAAACCCCAGAAAACCTCACCTAGTTCGGCCGAGTAGGGTTTTAACCCACGCTCTACCGCTCAGCGCGATTGTAGAAGCGGAGATGCTACTACGTGTAAATAAATGTAAAAGACAAAAAATTTAAAAATTTAAAATAAGAAATTATTAGTTAACTGAAAAGTAATATTTGAGAAAAGACGAAAAAAATTAAGTTTAGTGATGACTAGATAAGTAAAAAAGTACGAGGATGTACCTCAGGATATAAAAGTGCAGAAGAAAGGAATAGAGAGGTTTCGCTCAGAGGTTCAGGAAGTCGAGTCCTGTGAAACAGCGGGAGGCTCCCACGCACAGTGCGGTGAGACCGCTGAGTACACACGTAACGCTAACAGAAATATAGAACGTAATCCGGGCGATCACACAAAGTAACATCTACCGATCGCAGTAAAGACGCGATGCCCTGAGTGCGCCCTCGCCGCGTTGGCAATAAATCCCGTTCTAATAGCGGTCCACTGTACGTGCTAGGCGTGTTTATAGCCGGTGCAAGGGATGGAGGAAAGCTGCTATGGTTTTGGTCATGAGATGCTGTTGGGAGAGGAAGTATGAGGTTATTGGTAGAATCAGAAACGAGGTTGGTAATCGGGGTGACTTAGTTTCGGTGAAGCGTCAATGACTGCCATTATTAACACTTTCGCGTGGTCGCTCTGGTATGGGAAGATTATTTATAGAAGTGATAATAGTTAAATTTTGAGCTCATACAACTAAATTAACAAGCTCATATAACAACTAGCGCTCTTAGCGAGGCAAAATTTAAATGTGGTTTCATTAACACTCATTTCAGGCATATAAAATAGCCATAACATTCTTAAAAAACTGTTCTGATAAAGACTCGTTTGAGGACTGTCTCGGACAATATAANATTCAACTAAAAATATAGAACCAATTTTTTTTTGTTATATATGACGTAAAATAACTCTTCTGTACGAATCTTTTAAAATTTTCGATCAGGAAAGTTTCGTCAGCGTTAAAAATGAACTAATGAAATGAGTTATTTCTCTTACAGCAAGGTTCTTTTTCTGTGCATTTTGGTTTTCGTGTAGGCGAGAGCTGAATCTGAAACGAACCAATGTCAGGAGCGGGGCCCATGACGGTCTCTCCTCCATATACACACTCCAGCTTACAATTCATATTTATTATATTATACTAAAACGATTATTATTTTTATGTGTAATCGTGTATTGGCTACCACCATGAGCGATGACTCACGGAGATAATAGAAATGTGCTTATTTTACCCGTGCGCGGAACTAAAAACCGCTCAGTATATCACAGTCAAACATTGCTGACAATACTCATTTTTAAACGCACATCTCAGGGATAGTAAGCTAGAGCATTAACCGATCATATAGGTTTGATGAAATGAGACTCTTCTCGCTCGCATTCCTGGAGACAACTTTACACTAGGTACACTTCATTCCTTCATTACGAGGTTGTGTAGCAACCGCCGCACAAGCATAATATATTGTACAAAACCTGCAGAGCAATCAATGAAAATGTTAGGTATAATTCAACTCACGACAATTTAAACAGCGAGTGATACCTCAAACTTTTTAAACATTTAAAACTCGTGTGAAAGTAACCCACGTGTTTGAACTCAGCGACGTCGTCTTCTGCCTTAGGGCCCTTGATCGGAATTGATGGGATGGTCTCTTGATTGCTTGCGGAGAGTAAATTAGGTTATTGTCCTCCGCGGGGTCACACGCAGTTTGTACTGTTTTTTTGACACTAAATTTGTTATTATTATTATTATTATTATTAAGACATGAATTAACAACTCTGAAACGAGACTGGAGTTAAAAGTATCTTCAACCGCGGGTCAACCAAGGAAATTAACAGAGAATTCCGGAAGATCTGGTCACCTTCAAACACGTCTTTCTACGATGGAGGCAAATTTGACATCGTCAATAGTGTTAATGAGAACTCCCATCGTTTTTCATTCGTAAACAATTATCAGATCAAAAAATAAATATGAACTGTGCCACTTTCTCTCTCACTTCAGTTTTTACCATCCAAAATTTATATTTCGCTTTCTAATTTTAAGGTTTAATTTTTGCAGTTTCATTTGTATGCCTAGCTTATAATAGATCCCTATGGTCTTACGGAATTTGCTTAAAATAATTTAAAATATTACCATACAACAGTCCACCCTATGGAATCGGAAAATTTGGGGTTCAAAAATATTTTAAAGATCCATTTTTGATTCATGCAAAATTACTATGTAAAGAAGTTATCAAATGATGAAACGAAAAAAATAATTTTACTGATGGTAATTTGATTGTTTTAAATTCACTTATTATTTTTCATTATTTTACGGTGTACGTGAATTACTGACATAGGTCAAGCTAGTAAGTTTAAATCTTACATCTAAAGGTACTATTTTCTATTGGAAACTAGTTGGAACTACTTACAATGAACTGTTTAGAAGGAAGTTGCATTCAAATATTTAGGACTCTGCTCTTTCATTGGTGTTGATGATGTTAAATACGATGAAGAGAACGTTTGAATAAATAAAATTACTTAAGGTAGTGCTAGCGTGAGTGGAAATAAATCACCAAAATATCTGAACTCGGCATAAATAAAGAGAGTAACATATATTAATTGTGATTTCTTCTTTAAAGATGTACCTTATCGGCCATTTACATAAAATAGTGGCAATTATAATTGATGGTACATTTGCGCCTTTTGGAGAAAACTCTTATGTACGAAATAAGACCAACTTTTAAATCACGAAAGTGGCGGAAGATTCCTTTGATTTGTGGTAAATTTTCCGTATTATTTTTACATCATTTTTATTCATTGGCAACCAGACATGAAGATTGGGAAATATATTTAACTATTTTCTGATGTGATCACGAAACGGATGCGCTCGGTCGCCATCTTTGTACATGTTCTTAGGCATTTCAAACGAGTCAATCGAGTTCCTGAATATTGTTTATTAACTGATACACATAAATTAAATCATGTTTTTCTTCGTTATTATTCATATAATAATAATAATAATAATAAAGAACAATTATAAACCTCTGTGATTTGTTTAACTTGGAGTGACAGTCAATGTCGACGTCTCGTGAGTATTGTCAATGATAATTCATAGAAAACCTTCAGGTTTTGTTGGATCACATTCATAGCTCTATTAGGCCGTGGTTTGGACAAGCACGATATAATGCGCAGTTGTGAAGGTATAGCGGTGGAAGCAGAAGAAGAAGTGATTGCTGTGTAACGAACGGCGGGCGCAATGTAGAAGTGCGATGTACGAAGCACAAGGACGACGAGGATGATGGAACAAAGAGAAGTCTCCTATCGAGGGATTCTTTGAGGATCGCGGAAATCTCACATTGATTGGTGATGAGTCAGGATTATACTTGAGCTCCAATCTGATGGAATATGCCGCAGGCGAATGAAGTGGTAATATAGGACGTCGCTCCATTCGAGGTTTTGCAGAATGTGGCATCTCTAATACTCTACCAGTGAATACATGGACTTCAATAAGAACGCTAGGCAATAATAATCATTCATATAATGCATGGAATACAATCGATACATAATCTACAGTCCTAACCCTAAAACCACCTATAAATGAAGGGCTAAAATTTATAATTTTTAAATTCTATTCATATTTCGAAATATGTATTATTTTTATGAGGAAACACTGTGAACTTTCTTCTATTACAGTAATTCATTTGAATAAATACACAAATCAAAAATGAATATAATTCAAATCAGAAATTTTACTGGAAATGTGCACCTACAAAAATAGTCTAGATAAACTCATAGTGAAGGGTTACTTTTTACTGTTTAACGGACATTTTATTCTGCAATAGTTTAATGTTGTTTCAATTGTTGTTTCAATAATTGGATACACATTAAAATATTTCCTCTTTCTAGGAAAGGAAACAGAATATTCGCAAAAAGGTTTTCAGTTTATCCTATGATTGGTTCGACATTGATTTATATAAGATAGCAACAACTTTAAAAAAAATTCAATATATCTTTATTTGTCGGGTATGATTAATCTTGAAATGCCATGGATAGCATACATAATTCTTTGCCAGTGATTTATCATACCATGCAATTGTAAGACTTCTTCAGATCTAATACTGTGTTGAAGTTACCAATCATTTCTACAACGTAGAACAGATATGATAGAAGTTCACTGATCTGTCAAGTACAAAATAAATAAATAAATAAATTTTTGTAAAACAATTAAATTTATTCCACAAATTCTCTCATTACATTTTTTTTCTACTTTTTATGCAGAAAAAGAAAGTTTTTTTTTCTTTTCAGAAGTTGGTCAAGTTTTTTTGAGAAAGCTTATAATAAGTTTTGAACAATCCTCATATTCTCAAACTTTCTTTTTCTTAAATACAATCTATGATTTGTTTTATAAAAATTGGAACGAAAAATCATGGCAAATATTACGACGTAAGCAATATTAATTAAATATTGTTCACCAGATGAACACGAATTTGTTTAAGTAACATATATTAATTATATCACATACAATATTTTGTCAATGAGAGATTTCATCCTATTAAAGCATGTACGCATTGTCCCTCTATCCGGAAAACCAATAAAGATTTGCCATTGAATTATTATAGGGTTATTCACTAGATGAAACAAAACATATACAGCAACAAAAGATTGATTGATTCATTCAAAAAACACTACAATTTATTCTACGGAGTGCACAAAGTCCGTATAGTTCTAAAACAAATATTCATAGATTACATGAAATATAATGGGATATTGTATGTGAGGTATATTCACAAATATCAAAGTGAAGCTTAGGGTAAGAGCTGGAATTATAGTACGTGACATTTTCGGAGCATGAGAGAATATTGTGTCATGAAAATACTGCATGGATTTCAAAACGGACACTGCGAACAAAAATGTAGGTAATGTTTCAATCCTATATATGGAGGTTGGAAAGGACATATATTTCTGTTTCATATCAGTGCTCTTTTAAGACTAAAAATACAATTTTCATAATTTGACAGAGTTCTGGTCTTGCATTATTCTTATTATTTTGTTGTTTATTTTTTTATTCTCAGCAAATGCTTATTGATAAAAAAAACTGGTCCTTTTCATTTTATAAAGAAGATAAGAACTTCCTAACTATGTGGAATGTTGCAATAATGATGGCTTTCAGCAGAGCTATGTAAATGTACTTGGGTAATTTAAATACTCCTGTTGCAGAAATTGGGACTATAAGGACTTGTTTCATATTCCAAATTCTTTGACCTTTCTGAGAGATAGGGGTGTATTTCGAAATTTTCTCAGCTATTGTCTTGTGTAAGTTATTTGCATTTGGTACTGCAATGTCTATAAGGAATGTGGTCTTATTACTTTGGTCAATGAACGTTATACGAATATATGGCCGATTATGGTCGATTGTTTTTTCAATTTCAGCTCGACAAAAATAAGTAATATTAATTAATTATATTATGAAAATTAATGACGTATTCTAATTGTATGTCTATGTATTTACCGNGATTTTTCATCACACGTTACCTTCAAGACAAAAAAAAACACGTAATTCATCAAACAATAACATACTAATATAAAACAACATCGTTACGTATCAAAACATAAGCACGAACATATGAATACAGTATCCACAAATAAACAACAACATCCGGAAGAACAAGCAGCGGATACATCTGATACGTTAGCCTACGCAGCAAAAAGATGCAGGGTCACCAGATGAGCGGTCACGAGTAGCGTGTAGAGGTCGCGTGGGTGGAAGGTTCACAAACTCAAAAGTAACACAAGATGCAGACATTCCTCTGTTCTCCTTTTAAAAGTAACGACACATCTACAAACATATACTCATTGGATTCACACCATTGGCTAACTTAAAACTACGCGCCATAAACATGCGTTAACATTATAGTCGCGTTCAAAGCCAATAATTCAACTTACTATGTCTTTTTATTTGAGATTTGAAAGTAAAATAAATGTTGAGATTATTATTTTACTCTACCTCTGCTTCATCCATGTTAAATAATATTCAAGCATCTCGTAATAGTAAACAAGTGTGTAAGTACAGCAGATGGAAATTATTTCAGTGCGTCTATACCAAATTTTCAAGCGAAATACCGCTAATGCTGTTGTAATACATTATAATTACACTTTTCATACAGAATATTTAAGCAAAATCGTTGGACTAGATTTTTTTAAATATTTAAACCTGTCCTTTTACCGTCATGTGAAGTGCCCTTTGTATTCAAGTAAAAAGAAAATTGAAAGCGCGTGCATATGTCAGAAGTAAATTCTATTGGAAAAATCGAAAAATAAAAAAAAAAAAATACACCTTTCCATTCGGTTAGGAGTGCTGCGCACAGACGGATCGACGGACGGTCGGACTGGACGTCCAGCCGAAAACCACTTCTTCTGAATCAGGGATCTGCGAAACGGTTATTTCCGTAAAAACCTTGTTTTCGAATATTTTCTCGATTACAATACTTCCTATATACGTATATGAGAAAGTAAAACCCTGGTTTCATTAACTATTATAAAAACAAACAACTAAAGTAATTAGTTTTTAGACCGTTTTTGTTAACAACTAAAGTATTAATAATTAGTTTTTATACAGGGTACGTACGCGCCAAGTAATCGTCATTATTTCCGTAGCTGCGTATCTATGAGGGACGAATGCTGTCTCAGAAAGTTATAAAACTTACTTTTTTATTTGTCGATATAAACTGTTTTCATTTATTTCAGACAAAATGAAACATTGTTTAAGTAACAGAAAAATGTATGAGTTATTACAAGATGAATTTGCGATTATTGCAAATAAGGGCCATTATAGAAATAGATAATTACAAGACGTTAGTTGATTTAATGGTATGTTAGTCTATAAGTATTGAGACATAACTATTATTTTTTTAGAAAGTTATTGTTAATCTTTTCTTTATATTTATCTTAATTTATATTTACTTGATCTCTAAACTTTTTTTTTGTTTATTGTGTAAGTAGGTTTTCATTGTTTATCAAACAAAGAAGTGTCTCAAATGTAAAATATTCAATTGCTTATTTAAATGCATAAATTGTTGAAAAACTATTTGTGACATTTTGAAGAAAATGATTTTCTTCAAAATAAAAATTCTACTTTTGTTAATTAACCGAAAATAACAAAAGAACAATACAAGTAATTAATTTTTAGACGAATTTTCTTTTTGAGATTGACTCCACGTTGGTCTAGACCAGGAGTCGGCAACATTTTTTGGTCGCGGGTCAAAATCAACCAAAATGTGAGTATTAAAGAGACATTTGGGTCAGAGATATTTTCGACATGGATTTTATATACATAAACANATTTTCTTCAAAATAAAAATTCTACTTTTGTTAATTAACCGAAAATAACAAAAGAACAATACAAGTAATTAATTTTTAGACGAATTTTGTTTTTGAGATTGGTCGCGGGTTAAAATCAACCAAAATGTGAGTATTAAAGAGACATTTGGGTCAGAGATATTTTCGACATGGATTTTATATACATAAACTCTTATGTGTATAAGATCCACAGTAATCGAACTAAAATGTTGTTCTTAGTATCTATTTTCATTTTTTTTATTCTCAAAATGTTTGTTTCATGTTTATGTTTTATAATTTATTTTCTATATATTATACTCTATTTTCGGAACTAAAGAGGGTCACTTGAAATTATCAAATGGGTCACTCGGGTCATATATTTACCGACCCCTGGTCTAGACAGTGGATGTAGTTGAGATTGAATCCAATAATATTACTGACATCATGATCTCTCACAGAATAGCGTTTCGTGATTACGTGTTATGCAAGTGGAATCGACGAATTCCACTAAACAAACGATTACTAAGGCAGTGTTTTAGTACAATGGCTATAGGTTCGATTGGCCCCAGTGAACGAAGCAGAAACACTCTTTATCTCATCCACCGTCGGTCGTTTCCCTCTTCTTTCGTGCAATCAAGTCATGAATCAAGAAGAACGATAGTGCCGTATCGAGCATTTTACGCATTTCTATTGGGCTCTGAAAATTGGGCTTTGCGTTAAATGCAAAGCTTCCTTGTTTCTATTTTTAAATATAATTCTCGGCGAGTCAATGCTTTTGTAGAGAGCGTTCGCGTGAATGAATTTCAAAAGAGAATTAATTATTCACCATAATTTTAGAACGACCCATTAAAAATAAATAAAAGCATTATCCATTTTATCGGCTCTGAATTGTTTGATTGGTACAATATATTTGAATATAAACGTTTTGTCTCTACAAAACATGAAAAAAAATATTAAAATTTTACTATCTAGAAAATATTCACTCTTCACCAGTTATTACATTTAAATAACTCATACACTGCAATTATAAATGAAAAGGTTACTGGAAATATATGCAAAAGGTGATATCATACAATGAGGGTTCTCTTTTTACGATAAACAAATGCAGAGAACGAATCCCTGCTTTACAAACAAAAAAAACAATTTTCCCATCGAGTATCTCCTATATGTGGAACCATCCCACAGTCAACTGAAACTATCATTGATAACCCAGTCTGTGATTGACATTAAGAAGACCATAGGAAGCCTAATAAACAAACTGAATAATTAGATAAAATACCAAAAGAACCACTCAAGTAATGCGACAGTAAATTACTGTATGCAATAAATAGACTGGTACTCAAAACGTGGAATGTGTAAGCCATGATAGCTCCTCGGAAATGTGTGTTTCATGTTTCATACACAATAAAAGTGAGCCAATGGTACGTGAAGACATTCAAGAAATCAAACGACTACCAGTACAATAGACTTTTTTTTTTCATTTATTTTATTTTTTGTCATGTGACATTCTATAGGATGACATTCCGTATGTCAGACCATTCGTCAGTAAATTGTCTCATATAATCTTCAATCTTTCTTCAGACCACTATCAAACACTTAAACCGTTCTTAATATGTCATATCTCTCCCACATAATTTTTTTTAATACTTCATATCTTTTGCTACTGCTGATAGAATTGCTATGACTGATGTAACATGCAAAAGGATAGTTTGGGGAGTATATAGATCAAAACTGGTCTTAGAATACCCAACTACCAGACTTGACTAGAACGCCATGTGCGGAACAGAAAGAAAAGATAAAAGTGTAATAAAATCATTATCACAACGCTTCCAATTTAAACTGTTTTCGATATGTACTTCCAGTGTTCTGACACCGCCACTAGTACAAGCTCAATTGTATCTTTACGTCAGCAATATTTGAAGATTATCTTAGTAAACATTTCAACAAATCTTTAGAAATATAAATAACCACTATTTTTCGAATGTTAGAAGTTCTATTTTCATCGAAACACGTTTACTCGATATTGTTTGCACGACAAATAATTTTATTGTTCATTCACCAAGGCTATGTGTAAATTAACTTTTTACTGTATGTAAATTTCAAAGTTAACATTGGGATTTGAATATTAAAAAAAATACATTTAAATATTGCACTCACCTACCAATAACAAATCCTGATAACACAGTCATGAGTCATACCTGAAACAAAAGGAAAGTTTGGTTAAAATGATAAGCATTACTTAACTTAATAATTCCAACGCCGAAGATATCCACCATTGAAAATTTATATAAAATCCCGGGAAGTATACAGGAGGGTTTTCTACACCGTCTGGTTTTTCTTAAATAAGGCAAACCGCCGCGATCGTTTGAAATTCACACAAAGACAACGCAATGTTTTAAGCCCATTTATATTCAAACTTACAAAATTAGACGTAACGGTTAACTGTCAATTGTTGTCGTTAAAGGCGGTAGCACATAGCGCAGTATTATTCCTCATACAAAATATTTAGATTATTTTAAATGATCGCATACAGCTGAGATTTTCAAAGGGAATATTCAAAACCTCGTACGGTATACTGAATAACCTCTAAAGTCCTTTTAACGCAAGAGAACTCAAGAATGAAATTCACATATTATACATCAAAACATGCGCCAGACGTTACGTAGTTTGCGAAAACATGCTCCAAAAGAAACAGAAAATGTCAAATACCCGTAGTACGACCTGCAGCAAGACAGTAATGACTGCAGAACTTCATCTAATGAGGGAGATACAACATAGAGACTGCTGCGAAACCACATGTTTATTTCGAAACTGCAAAGTTCAGAGAATATTTAATGAAGCCAGGAAGTCTTGTGACGGTAACATTAAAACGTAGGAAAATGAATGGGAGCTTGGATTCCGTAAAGATTGTTCCAAGTGACTCGAAATTGATTCTGCAAACAAATGTGTTTAGAAGTCAGCTAAAGACATATCTGATGAATTTATGTGGAATCATAAAGGAGCGAACATGAACATGTGTTACTACGAGATCTCAACCATCAGTATGTTTCTTGCGTAGAAGATAATTGGAAGAACAAAAAAATATATTCGGTATAAAAATGTAATACATAAAGGATTTATAGTACATAATGAACATGGACAAGCGACATATAGCAGTGACCGTGCGGAGTCAAACTAGATTGACATTGTCGACTAGATTCAGGAAGGTTCAGTTAAAAAATTGGAGACTGAGAGATGGCGTAACAAGTGATCACAAGGCCATACAATTCACACTCAGGGTAAATATATAATAATATATTTATTTACTGCAATTGAGCAGATCTTATCGGGTGGCAGTATATAAGGAAATACAATACAAAAAATACATATCACAGAACGTTGAAATAAAAAATTGTTAAATAAATCATTAAACCATACGATTCAACTAATATTAAAGCATTAAATATAAAAACATTTTACCCTGAGACATCTAAATAATTTATTAAANAATACAATACAAAAAATACATATCACAGAACGTTGAAATAAAAAATTGTTAAATAAATCATTAAACCATACGATTCAACTAATATTAAAGCATTAAATATAAAAACATTTTACCCTGAGACATCTAAATAATTTATAAAAATATTTATTGCACTTTTTATTTTACTGATGACCAAACACTCCACTCGATTTACACCTTTCGTGCACTTCACATTTCCCTTCCCACCTTTTCTAAATCACTTATTTCCCTCGTATCACTTCATTTCATTGCCCACTATCACTCCACTAGCATCCCGTCTACACTAACGTAACCATTCTTTCCGAACTTGTCTAATCCTTTTAATTTGTCTGCTCCCCTTTTCTTAGAACGGTTTTTGAATTTAAGAGAGAGTTGCCGAGCCCAATAGCGCTCCCACGACATACGCAGGCAAAGTTTTCGAGTCCCTGATTGATCTATTGAGAAACGAGTATTTTCCTACGTGTGTTTTATGTTTCCTTTCAAGAATTTTGAAAAAGTGATCTTGTCTACCCAATCTAGTCGGTTTTTTCTAAACTCTTTGACATCCCGCCACGCTGGTTTGTTTTTAAGTGTACTGAACAGACATACCAGACGCGCTCCTTTTCTACGAACTTTATGTAGTTATTCGTATTATTACCCAAGTTTATTAATTTAATCACTTTCTTCTGAATTTTTTTTCTAATTCTTCTATTTGATATTTTCTATAAGGATCCCATCCTACCGATGCATATTCCAGTCGAGACCTAACAAGAGTTGTGGATGCCAACTCTTTTGCTGTTGGATTACTACCTTTCTTTAAAATTCGTTTAATGAAATTTAGAGACTTCCAAGCTTTTTGTGTAACACTGTTAACCTGATCAGACCACTCTAAGTTATTCTTAGAGTATGATACCGAAATATTTGCATGAATTTACTTCCGGTATTGGATATGATCTGATTTCATTGGACCAATTTTGCCTTAAGCGGGTACGAGTGTAACATAGATTTATCTGAATTTATTTTAATTTGATTTATATTTACCCATTTGTGGATTTCATCAAGGTCTTGTTGCAATGTTATCCTGTGTTCCAGGTTGTTTATTATTCAGTAAATTATACAGTCATCCGCGAATTATCTAATATTTGAACTTCTTTTCTCAGGCAGGTCGTTGATAAATGCTGTAAATATGAAAGGTCCTAGAACGCTGCCTTGTGCCACTCCTAATGTGACGTCTACTTCTTCCGATAATATTTCCGAAACCATAACATTTTGCTTCCGATTTTGTAGAAATTCATAGATCCACCCTACCACCCTTCTATCTATGCCAGTATTTGCAATTTTCTGCATTAATAAATGAGGTACTAAATCGAACGCTTTTGAAAAATCTATGACGACTGCACCTATGCTCTGTCCCTTGTCTAACGCGTCCGCATTGTCCTGACATAACGATATTATTTAGCTTTCGCACGAGTACCCCGGTCAGAACCCATGTTGTTTGTCATGCAATAGCGCCGTTTTAGTCCACACTTCTCTTAAATAATTTGCTATTAAGTGTTCCATTATCTTACTTACAACCGATGTTAAGCTCACTGGTCTGTAATTTGATACTGAAGTTTTACTACATGATATGTGTATCGGAACTATGATCGCATTCCACCAGTCTTGTGGTATTTGCTTATTATTAATTGAGATTTCAAAAATGCGAGTGAGATATGATACAATCGCTTCCCCTCCTAACATTAAAATATCTGTGGTAACCCCGTCTGACCCTACCGATGTTTCATTCATTAAGTTTCTTAGACGTTTTCTGATATGACCCACCCTAACTCAAAAGTAATTATATTCTAAGTTACATTATTTTGTTGTGACTTCAGAATTATCACTAAACACTGACGTGAAATATTTATTGAATAGATTGTTTTTTTCTTCAGGTTTGTATACTTTTGAATTGTTATTTTCCGAATCTTACAAGAAAGGCACTTCTTCTTTCCTTCCCCTAACGTTTCTGGCATATCGGGAACACTTTTGAATTTATTTTGTAGTGTTACGTTCGCCTTGCGTTGCACCCCAAACCTTCTTGCTTTTCTTTGAAGTTTCCTGATTTTTGGGGTGTAATATTCTGATCTGAGTTCGATTTAATTGTTTTAATTGGAACTAATAGTTTTATTACGTCCGTGATTAAAAATTTAAAATTTCTCCATATTTCTTCAATGTTCTCCTCTTCTAACGACCACTTAGTGTAATTAAAATATAAAAATTCTTGAATTGCATTTATGTTCGCTTTCCTGTATTGAAATATTTTCCTAGTCACTGTGGAATTTTGTTTTAAGTGAGATGCCCATTGTAATTATAGTAGAACAACATTTTGGTCACTTATACCTGGTATTACCGCGGATGAGAGAAATAAATAATCGGGCTTAACGAGGAAAACATCCAGTAAAGCTTTTCCCCTAGTCGGCGCTGGTGTTGCCTGGGTTAACCCCCCTTCCCATACCATGAATTTCGCTAATAACTGTGCGTCACACCTCGCATCAAAGTTTCCTTCCTATATTACTTCTGCAAAGCTTAGGTGTCCGCCGATTATTACGTGACTCCTAAATCTATTATCGTTGAGGATGAGTTCTTTGATTTTCTCAGGTATTCCTATATATGTGTCCTGTACTCGACATGATGCGACAATTTTTAATTTGTTTTCGCAGTCTTTGTTTTCAATTTGAACGCCTAACAATTGATAGTAACCATCTGAGAATATTAAAGAGCCGTTGAAAATATTTTTAATACAAATAAAACCCCCCCTACCTCTCTCCTCACTATTTTCTCTTTCCCTTCGATAAATTGCATTTCCTGATTTAAATATTTCTACATCATTAATGTTTACGTCAAGCCACGATTCTGTGCCTATAACAATGTGTGGATCGTACAAGTCTAATAAAGTATCGAACTGTAACGTTTTACTACTGATACTTCTACAATTTACCTGCAGCAGCCGAAAAAGACCCCCACCAGGTCCAACAACCCCTCTTACTTTATTAGTGGTATTGAAATTTATTCCCATCGTCGACGTCGAAAAGCTCTCAATTTCCCTGTAGTCACCGGAGCAATCTCCCTCGCCGGCATCACCTCTTCCCTCTTCACCGTCACCGCGTCCGTCACCACCGTCAGAACTTCCATCGTTCTCTCATCCACCACCCTTGAATCACCCGAGTCTTCCTTCTTGCCTTCTCCCCTTCTTCGCCATCGACGCGTCACCAGCCACCAGTCACCAGCGGCTCTTTTGTTTCATTTTCCGCCAGCTCCAATATAGTTAGTCATTCTCTTGCGCAACTTTCCCGAATTCTTGAAAATAACTTGCCTAGTCTGGTTTCATTACAGCGATTTAAGTGCAAATTCCCTTGTACATAACCAGCAATTTGGATCCATAGGCGCTACAGTTTCAAATGACTTCAAAATATTTGAAATTCGCCTTCCAAAGAGTGCGTCTTCTCATTAACACGCTGCTAAGATATATATTGCATTTCACGAATTTTTTCTTCGGCGCTAGAGTTAAGGATACTTCTCTTCCATAATATAATCATTGTTGAGGTGTCTTATGTCATTTATCCCTACGTGAATGAAAACTGTTTTCGGATTTCCCATTTCTCTATTTTCAATGACATGCATCAATTGCTGAATCCGAATTCGCGGAAAACGTTTCACAACCATATTTCGTCATTCTCTCTCGCGTGTCTGACTATAAAATCACAGAGTACTAAGCAATTCTTGGTCGTTTCTAAGTTCTTAATTTGTTCATTGAGTTGCTGCTCCAAGCTGTCCTCTTCATTCACATCTTCCTTTCCAATGCTGGCTTCCAATAGTTGTCTCAATTTCACATTTTCTCGATGGAGCTCATCAATTTGCTTGCTAGCGATTTGAAATTTTTTTCGCAACATTTGGGTCTTCTCCCCGTCCGATTTTTCTTTATTTTTGATGCACTTACCACATATCCACTTTCCTAATTCCGCAACTTGTCTTTTCACGGTGCCACAGCTGTAGTGAAACCATTGACCACGCGAGTCCAGTTTCCTGTCGCAGTTGCTGCACATTACCAACAGCGTGGATTCGCTGTGAGTCGTGCTATGAGAACCAGGATTCAGCTCGATACCACCATTTAATAGCAATACTGTCACTATTACCACACTTAAATCATTAGCGTGTCTTCTTTTCTTCTATCGTCCAGACCCTGTTTACTCACATTACTGAAGCATGCGGCTCTGGTACCCATCGCCTAACCTTTTTACCTAGAGCTCTGCATCTGCTCATGCTCTGTACCCAACGACGGTGACTAAGGAACTGGAAATATCGACGGAGGTAAACGTATATTACTAAACGAAAAGTCTGGGGAAATTAGATATCAGGGTATATGAGAAGAAAATGGGAGAAGATGAAGAAATGAAGAGAATATTGCGAGAAACGGGAGGTAATATTGAGGATACAATAGATCAACGTCAGATGGCGATGTTACGGATTGCAGAAAGATGTGCTCCGAAAACGAAAGATGGGGAAGTGTGGACGAATATGGTGGACGAAGGAATTAACACGAAAGAAGGAGAGGAACATGGTGGCTAGGAAAATGAGACAAGCGCGGAGAGACGAACAAATAAAGAGGAATTTGTAAATGAATAAAATAAATTATGACGATCCTTCAAGATAGTAGCGATGGAGGAGCAGCTAAAGGAACTATTTAGAGGCAGTTTTTCAGAAAACATGCTGGGACGTACCTTACAAGATGTGTGTAGCCAGAGTGAGGCAAGTAGAGGTATGGAGCAGTATGCTAGGAAAATGAGGAACAACGAAAAACTGGAAAGAACTGTTGCTGGGAAAGATTGGTAAACAGGGGGACCACGTAGGACGATGGGAAATGGAGTGGATGGAAGAGGACTTTGAGCTGATAGCACTAACAGAATTAAAGTGGATAATTAAAGGAATAGGAAGCAACAAGAGTGCTGGCTACGGCCGTATAACTTATGAGATGGTACAA
Source organism: Laupala kohalensis (assembly GCA_002313205.1). Classification (NCBI taxonomy): domain Eukaryota; kingdom Metazoa; phylum Arthropoda; class Insecta; order Orthoptera; family Trigonidiidae; genus Laupala; species Laupala kohalensis. The sequence goes on along the minus strand of NNCF01125907.1, from coordinate 1,106,732 downwards.
GGGGGAGGGAAAGAGTTCCATACATGGCTAGTAACTGATGTATAAAGGAAAAATGTTTTCCTAGATTATGGAAAATAGTGAAGGTAAAATTCTTCAAAAGAATGCGCAGAAAGACCCTCAACTAATCGATTCATATAGACCAATTACTCTGTTACCAGTGATAGGTAAGAACTTAGACAAGATACTAACGCACCGCTTAATGATGTATCTGGAGATAGAAGGGAAGAGAAGGGATGCACAATATGGTTTCCGCCCGGGACGTGGTACGGAGGATATAGTATAGAAATTATTGTACAAAATTAATAGACCTGAAAAGAAATATGCAAAAGCTATATATAAGGAGCTTTCGATAATGCTGATTGGGGAATAATAATAGAGAGTAAAGGAAGGAAAGGAGTCCCAATTTATATATTAGATATGTATGGTGCATATTTAAGTGACAGACATGAATATGTTGAGTAAGGAAGAGAACGGATAGCAAAAGAGATTGGATAAGGCTCTCCTCAGGGATCCAGCATTGGACCAGTACTATGGAATATACTAGTAGATAATTTAATAGACACGCTGGAGAATGAAGGAATTGGCGTTATCGCATATGCAAATGACATAGTGTTACTTGTGGATGGGAATAGTCGCTTGGAAGTGCAGAGGAATGCTCAAAATGTGATAAAGAGACACAAAGATTGAAGATACAAATATCAGACACTAAGACAATGATGATGTGGTTTGGCAATTACAGAGAGCAACAAAGGAACCCTATTGTGACAGTTAATGGAAAGAAGTGGAGAGAAAAGTTAAGTATCTGAGGGAAAATAATAGATGAGAAATTCCACCTTATGGAATATCTGAGAATAGTTGAATCCAAAGTTAAACGAATATACAATACAATGATAAGAATAGGGTTTTCGAAATATGCGATAACAGCTGAGGACATAAAGTATCTTTATTGTGGAGTTTTGCGAGCAATGATGACTTATAGAGCATCTGTAGGGGGACATAGGATAACAAATGTTCACTATGAGCGAAAGCTTAGAGCTCTACAAAGGTTATGCCTCCTGAGGTTGTCAGACTGTTATAAAACAGTTTCAAGTGACGCGTTGGAAGTAATTACAGGAGTTTGGCCGATAAATCTCCAAATTATGAAGGTATAGTACAGAGGAATTTTGAACAAAGAAGGAAGAATACTGGTGGACGGAGAAGAACTGAACAGACAAAGTAACGGTCGACAGCGGTTAACGCAACTCCTGTAATTGGAGGCATGGAATATCCGACGGACGAACAATACGAAAGGACGACAAATGTATCAATACACACCGGACGTAACTTACCGAGAACGGACGAAGACATGGTCAAAACTGAGTCCATATATTGCAGAGACATTAACAAGACATGGCGATTTTGCGACTCACTTGAAAAAAATTGGAAAAGTAACCGACGGAGTATGTACTCGCAGACAAGACCAGGAGACGCGTGACCGTATCTTATGGGAATGTGACTTATATGGACCAGAGAGAGGACAATTTGTCAAAATTATTAAACGACTAGGACTGACGTCATTAAACGACAAGAGTAAATTGTTGGGAAAATATTGATATTTCAAGCTTTTTTGTATTACATAGAACAAACTGGAACAATAAAGTCAGCGATGCATGAAACAAACAATGACGGCTAGCAAAAAAATGAGCAACGCTGGCAGAAGCGACAAATAGCACGTCTAAAGGAAAAATAGCGAAGCACGGATTCAAGGGAGAAGCAGAGACCCCGAGATGACGACGCTGCAAACGGCGATGTTATAAATTTGTTGTAGAATTGAGTTTAATTGTGTATTGTATAAATTTTGTGATAAAGTAAACTAAAATTGAAAAAATTGAACTGTCTTCAGGTATATTTTTGTTCTTTTTGCCTTTTTTAAAATTAATTTAAAAAAACTTACATTACTGAGTTTTTATCAAAACTATTTTTTTCTTGGTAAAGTATTGTTTAATTTAAAGTTCTCTTCTTTATGTGATTGTAAAATAGTTTTAAGCAATAAAAAAATTAAGCCTATTTTTAAATCAAACTATGCACATTATTACATACTTGTTATCCCGTCTACTAGCAAAATTTAATGAAAATCAGCCTATTTTTAATGTGATTCCGACAACTATACCGAAATTTTGAATTTTTCTCTCAGAAATTTGTACATGTTGGAAGACTATTCAATAAAAATTAGAGGCATATTTTATATACATTTTATATATGAAACCTTGATAATTGAAAACTTGTTTATTTCTCCGGGAAAACGTTTATGGTTTAATAAATTTTACAATTTTTTTTATCAGAGGGATGTACGTTGAAGATATAAAAAAAATCTGCTGATTTATCAGGTGCTCTGATTTCATCTTTCGAATCCTAGCACCTCATAAATCATGGTCTCAGATCAAAACAAGTCCAACAGCCTCTCCAAGGGATGATAATCACGTAATCCTCCACGTGTGTTCGACAATTACGGTCCTGTTTACTTTCGATCACAGATTTAATTGCACGAACCCCTGCGATGAGCCTGTTTGCTGGTCCGTTCGAGCCGGATGACGCTCGTCGACAGAGACACCTGGTGGCAATCGCGTAGAAGCTAGTGGCCGAGAGCAGGTGCGTAGCGTTTACACTCATTACGAAGTGCGTGCATCTCGACGTGGGCAAATGGCTATGTAGAGGGAAGGCTGGCGACGCATTAGACTCCAGGACGTAGTAGTGCGACAACAGTCTCATCCATAGACATAACTAGACTCAACCACCTCTGCTGTAGGTTGTCTGTGATAACACAGAAGATACTGAGAGATGTCGCCCTTTAGCTCGCACACCCGCTTGGAGGGGGTAAGATATTACTGCGCAACGACTTGTGAGCAGCAGTCAGAGCGGGAAACCGAGTTCCCTCACGATGTGCGGAGAGAGACAGATTCACCNGAAACCGAGTTCCCTCACGATGTGCGGAGAGAGACAGATACACCTTACAACGTTTTCCACATGGGACAACCGGTGCATAAGACTGTTGAGACTATGTATGTATGTGTGTATTGGTCTATGGTCTTATCTCGGAAGATTCTTCTTGATCATCAGTATGACCGCTCAGATGTAGGCTACAACTATTTCTCTTCCACTGTACGGTGGACCATTGGTTCATCTGTAAATGACAATGCTAATATTATCTTAGTCGGTCACACTTTACGATATTGAACTTGATGTGTATAAAACTGATGGTGATGATTTGGGCAATTAACGCGAACTCTGAAATGGACTCGTGTCGTTCCAGTCACGAACCAACAACCAGGGGATGATCCAACAAGTGATCTTGGGGGAGGGTTGACACTCTTTCACCCCCACCCCCCATAGTTTCGTCTTCCGAGGAATCACTCGTATTATTATTAATAGTATAAATAAAATACAGTTATAACAACGAAAGAATTTACTTTCAATCTTGCACTTGGATTTGCATGATTCTTTTGAAATGCACTACTGTACATAATAACATTGCGCTGCGTATACAAATCCTTTGCTATACGGGAAGAAATGTAACGGAAAGGATAATAAGTGACAAGTAATGTAAATACAACGCGGTAATGCTAACTATGTACAGGTTTCTAGATATTGTAAATATAATGAAAATAATATTTAACGAGTTGAACGCGCTTCTTTTGTGTATTTAACAAAGTTAAGTTATATTCCTGGTGTGGTAGGAGGTGATGGGGTGATGACCCCGTAAAAGAAATGATTATATTTGTGTGGCTGGTGCTTTAGCAACTCAGATGGTACTGAAACCATGTTATGTACTTATAAATTACTTTATTTTTCAATTCTGATCAAGTTGATTAGTGATATTTGATGGATTTTAACTTACTATAATTATTCTAAAATATTGTTCATAATATCTTCAGGTCTGTTGAATTTGGGTCCAAGACCATTCGTTTTGAAACTCTTTTTGTTTCGGTCTGTTCGAATGTCGAGACAATTTAGTCATGGGTCTTTCCTAAAGACATATTCAGTTTCATAATCAGGAATGGTTAGTGATCGAATATATGAGTTCCTGTGTTACTCTTTATCACCATGAAGTATTACAGTATTCTACATACAGTCTCAAAGTCCCCAACGCAACAAACATATAGAATGAAGATTTTACAGTTCCCTCGGTTGAAGTAAATTAATGATATGTAATCAGGGGTGAAAGTGCGGCGTTATAATATATCTTCTACGGGAGGTTGGCGTAGCGAAGTTCCACTTATTTCAGACGGCATGCTGCGACACCCACACAAAGACTGCTATACGGTGGAAAAGATGACAGCAAAACCCTGGACTATGACAGCTGACATATCAACTACAACGAGGATGGGTATACTTCATTTATGAACAATATATTAATCAATATGATGAACAAAAATTCAATTTCTATGTAAATGGTTGTAATTTTACAAATCCTATAATTCATGGCTCATTTAAATCATACAACTATTATACCAATTACAGGTTACCTAACCAGCTATTTAACTTTGTGCGAATGTAAAATATAAAATTAATCATTTAGTATTAGGTCCATTCCTACAAAAGCTTATCCATATCTTTTATCGTTTAAATCTGAATATTTTAAATGAAGTTTTAATGCTCTCGATACAAAGGTTCCACACTTACTTAACATTGTGTGGTGCCACTTATCACATGTTTCAGTGGTAATGTACTTTACCTCTGCACAGAAGACTATGTTAGTGTATTCACGTGAAACATTTGTAACTATCTCAAATAAAACAGAAGAAAACTTAAAAACATGATGATTGTTTATCTATTATGAACATAATCTCTATCTGTAAATATTTACATGTTCATAACAGGTAAACTTTTCTAATATAATTGTTTTCCATGTAATGTTTTCTAGCTTGTTATGTGTAGGCCACCAGTGAAAATACTGAAATACGTAATGTAATGATAATATTGCTTATTTACGGGAACCACGACTGGCCATCTTTACCAAATGAAACTTATAGTGTATTGAAACAGTGGCCAAGTCCATCTTAATTTAGACATTACACCATTTCGTGCCGATTTATTTTATTTACTCATTAATTCAACTCTTCAATTTAAATTAATTACATTTAAAAATAAAATACTGTATATAAATAAAGAGATAATTCAATTTCTACATTATTAATATTTTTTTTTAAACCAACAAACGCCCAAAGAATACGGCTATAGCCTAACCTTTCCTTTCTAACCTCGATGAAAAATGAACAAACGATGAATTTTTTTTTCAGCGTTGGCCCTAGTTCATCCTATCTACGGTAGTGTAAGAAGCGGCTGATGTATGCGGAAGCATCCTATCGTAAACTCACTCAGATTCTGCTGACACGACTAAAACACCCACGTGTGTACACCGAGAAGAGTCGGCAATCTTTGACTCCTCGACTTTCACGCACTCTCGCCTCATTACTTTTCTTTTGCCTCAAGCACTGAATTTTCAACATTTGATAAATGTCCATTACTTTACATATAATATAATTTTGTAACTATTGATATGAAACTTCACCGTAGCATACACTTGAACTTCACAATTCGCCNGTCCAAAGAGGGTTCGAAAAAATGATTAATGTCATAATACTACAAATATTATTACGGTTCCGAAAATATAAGCCGTATTCTTCGCTCTTCATATTTACGGTAGTTATAAAGAAATATTGTTCCGCACTATTTTCTTCTCTCCGCCACCGTTTATGTTAGTATGTTAGGGGTATGTTAATTATAATGAACAATTATAATGAACAATGATGTTAGGTTTATTAGACACGGCGATTTAGTTTTAAGAAAATATGTTGTATGTTTGAAGATGGAGGCGATGGTGGAGGTAGCAGCAATCGCGGAAGGATATACGAAGAATAAGGTTATTTTTCTACGGCGTTGGACCGTAAGGTAGATTTGGTCCCACAATTCTCACGGTATACTACATGTGCCCATTGACGATGAAAAGTATTTGTCAAATTTGGCTCGTCAGTGGATTTCTTTTCGACAAACCCGTTTGATTATTAATGGGTGAAATATTCGAGTTGATCACATACACAAAATATAGTGAAACGTTTGCCTAATTTCCAATAACTTTGAAAAACAAGTTTGACTGGAAATAAGAGAACCTTGGTAACTCGTGCATTCTGCACTTGAAATTGGAAAAAAAAATTACTTTTAAAATAAAATGCAATCAAACACGTACTGATGACGTAGACCAGTTCTTATCCCAAATATGCTAGTTGATATAATTTAGGACATTATTGATTATTATAGGTATTTTGCATAATACATCAATCCTCCGGTAGTTTCCTTTCTTCTAATCAATTTAACCTAGATTATTTTGAACACTGTAGTTCTAACACTTAATCATCTTTCCTTCTTCATCACGCTTTTTCATTTTCTCCTTCCTTTTCATAGATTAACACGAGACTTCAGCTTTCGACGTGGAGTTCCACAAGTCGGTCGGATTTGCACTCGCAAGTACTTCGCGATAATTTCTCAGAACCATCATATTAGAAATTCCAATACTTCTGAAGAGTGGGGAAAGTTCCAACACACTAAACAGTAATTAACGCATACCTACTGATGAGTATTTGAATTTGCTCATTAAGGTCAGTTCATGTTGTTTACCTGTAAAATTCTTAAGTATATGGTCATACTTCATAAATCCTCCAATCAATTATTCAGCAAAATAGTTATGCAGCTAAATAATTGAAAGGACCTTCCAGGGTATCCCTCAGAAGATTTTTTACCTACTCTAGCAAAACATTAAAAACATCAGAGAAATAAATCCTTCAAAAATTATGTTCCAATAATTTCGTGATAGCGTACTTTCGTATCAAAAGTTGTGAAAACTAAAGCAATCTTAAATTAAATGTCTGTAGGCTGAAACACTTGTGTGCTCGTAAACCACACGAAAAGTACATTCGCAATAATCTCTCTATCACTTATTTATTTTATATAATTTTTAGAAACCTAAACTTGGTGTTTTATTTTCAAGATTTACTGTTCATCTATCTTGTACACAGTTACTATTGCCTAATTTGAATTTAGGAGGAAATTTAGGGTAAAATCATGTTTCGTTTTCCTTCTCGCCAGAATATTTTGTATGTTTATCTTTTTTTCCCATTTCATTCTTTCTGATTAAAGTAAGTATTCAAAAAATAAGGCGGAGATACATGTGGATCGTTTCTTGGCGTGTTCTAAACATTTCATTTGTCATAATAGGAGAAACTTTGTCACATAGTCTCTCATTTAGAGTTTCCTATTCGTTAGATCAGGAAATAATTTTTATTAAAGTTATCGACTAGTTTCGAATGTTATCACCATACTATTCCTCATTATTTCTTGTATTGTCGCGTCCTGTGTATTCGTCACCGCTTGTAGATCCATGAAGATACAGTGTTGCCAAAGTCCTCAGTTGGTTGTAGAATCGGTGCAAAGTAAGTATATTAGTGAATCAGCGAATGCCGCCATTTTTTTTGTCAAATTGATACGTTATTCAAAAACAGATATGAAGACTCTCTTTCGAAAAAGATTAATTAATAATGTGTAGTTTGATTTTAAAATATATGCAAAAGTATTATGACACAAATTTATTTAAATATATTTAGAAATTCATATGAATTTAATTAACAGAATGACAGAAAAATGTGGGTAACCTGAACACGCATCGGTTACACTCTCCTCACTCTGGATCGTTCCGTAAGGCAGGCTTACGAAATGGCAACATTGTTTGTTTTTTCTCACCCTGTCAGTTTCATGTTATCATGCGCAGTGCTCTCCTTTGCCTATTCTTCAACATTACCTCTTCTCCTTTCTTATCTCATTGTCAGTCCACTCATTCGCGCTCCATTTCCACATCCTCTCTCTTCAGCGTGTACACGTTTACTCTGCTCTTCCTCCGTCGTTTACTCTTCCGCTACGGAGGGGTGAAGCACGTGATGGATGACAGCGATCGGAGGGCGTCTGCTCTGCCAGCGAGCTCTGGTGGCGCTCGGAGAGACGAATCGCCGTGACGTCACGAGCCGCTTGCCGCCATCAGCAGGGCGCCTCGTCCTACTCGATCCACACGTGCGACTCGGCTCCCCGGGATACGTACGTTAAGAGCTCTTTGGTCAGTGTTAGAGATATATCGCTGCAGCACAATGGGGTTCGGCAGGAACCCTCGTACACATGGTGAAATCAATTGACTCATTAAGATAATCCAATTATGGTGAGTGTGTTCCAATAAATTCTTTGAATCGTTGAAAAACCCTCTTCAATTAGCTACGTCCACACATGCGCCACTTTCGATCATCAGGAATGAAAATTGGAACGTAAAACTTAAGGCAAGCGAAATGCACATACTGCGTGACATGGTGCTTTATAAAATTTCGCCAAAAACAGAATAGTCGAAAAGAAATCAGAGTATGTCAATAGTAAACACACAGAATGAAATATAACGTTACAAGAACTAAGAAATCCAGTAACCTTGTAATGACTTAGTAACAGGAAGTTGGAATACGTAACAAAAATTGGAATGACACGAGACATCTTGAAAAGCGAGAAAACAAACACGTTGACCTCCGAGACAAAAACAAGAACAAAGACCAACCTACGTAAGAGATGAAAATTATGAAAACAATCATCTTTACATGAACTAAGAAATTCTACCACAATTAACGTCTATTGTATAATCTAAATATAATGACACACATATCTATAAATAATAATAGACTTAAGACCTTTTATGGGCGAATAATATATATTTTGTGAAAAGAGCCCACAACGTTTGACGACGATTTAAAACGAAGTTGAAACAATACGAGCTCTATTTACAAAATATGCATTATTTGTCCATAAAAGGTCGTAAGTCTATCATCATTTATGGAACTAGGATATTATTAATTGTGAACACATAAGAAGACAAATAATTTCAGTACCCTTGTAATGACTATGTAGTGGATAAGGAAACATAAAAAAAACAATAATTTCGCTTTCATTGAAGATAACGCATATATTTTGTAGTGTAAATAAGTAAACCTCCGGAGTCTCGTCCAAGTTTAAGGTGTACCTTCCCAATCGTCTCACACAATTTCAAATAGTTTGGTGTCTCAACAGAAAAGTCTTTCCTACTTACCCCATCTCTCCGCTGTTCAATTGGTCGTATAGGGCCTTTAAGAACACAGCATAGGTGTAGGTCAAAGAGAGTTTATCATACACTGGGGGGTTTTAAAAAAAATTAGTAACAACGTTAACAAACGTGACTCTTCCGTCACGTGCTTTTTTTTTGCAGACAGAAGCTTGAATACTGCATTTGTATAAAACAAGTTATCGTATATTTCACGAAGATAAAAGTCTTTAAAAACACATGTGTTGTGATTCAATTTAATACATCAATATGATAAATAGATAAAGTAAAGAATAACACAAACAACTGACGTAATTTCTGCATGTGGAAGACAATATTCTTTAGAACTGATAGAAAAATAATAAGAAAACACACGAGAAAAGTATTTTCGGGTAAGAAGAAGTAAATTGTGCATGCAACTCAAGAAAATTAAATAATGGAAGTATGTGATTTACGAACTCTACAAAAATGAGATGTAAGGAATGACCAAATATATGCAAAGATACGACGTGAAGATGAAAAATGTGGAGAGAGTTTTTAAGTAATTTGCCTGTTTAATATACTTTTCCCGATCTAGTGAATAGGATACTGATTTCGTCTCAATGAGACACGCAATGATAAAGGAGATCTTATTCCGAAAAGCAATTCCCTACTCTAAAGTGTATAGTTTCGGAGCTCGGAAACCCGTCCACCGACGTAATACACTTCGCATTGAGACGCGTTGGCGGGTAGAGTGCAGTACGGAAAGTCACCGGTTCGTTTAATGTCGTGAAACGTAATTTCGCGTGCCCTACTCCGCACGGGCGCAGTCCTATCTCGCCGCAACGACGCCTTTTCATTCGGTACTTGTTTGCAAAAAAATTCGCCACCATCACTGCTTATCCCAAGAAATGCTTCGCTTTCGCCATGCACAGCCTCCATCGTCGCTGCGACTCCACGGTCGACTAAATAGTAAGGTCTTGGGTGCGATGCGGTTACGGCGTCTCGAAAATGGGGATTCATAGCCACCTGGTCTACACTCAGCACAGGAATTACGGGCACTCGAGTATCTGCTATCACGTCTCAACGGATTGGACGAGTGTAATAGTCATTAAATTAAAGGAAATATCTTAAAAATTTTATGTACTTGCGTCAATTTTTGATGTATTAACGCGTATTTTCAATCGAAAATCTACGAAAAATGCATGGTTTTTTCGTATTCTAAACTAAATATTATCTCTTTACAATTATTTTATATCTAGTCATTTAATTAACTCCAAATTTATATATAATTTTATTTCAATATTTTTTTTTCCTTGTACATTTTGTAAGTATTTGGTAAATTCGTAATGTTTTGCTAAACATTAAAATCAAAGAACCGTTGACATAGTCAAACTACCATTTAAATGAATTTCACGCTGTTATACACATAAACACAACTGTTAATTTCTTATGAACTTGTATTTGTTAACTTTTTTTTTATTTGAAGGTATTTCCTTTTATTTGATGGCTATTTCATAACATTCAGCCAAACCGTTGAAGGGAAGTGACAAGCTTAACTCAATTCTACATAATTTCTACGACGACGTGGTGTTGGCTTACTTGGTGAGAGCGTTGCTGTAGTAAATAAATTGTTTTACGACATAATATTTACATTTAAAGCGTCGTCATATAATTTCTTTTCTTTTGTTGTAGACGTAGTGCAGCCCACGTGATGTTGACTCAGAATTTATTTCGCACTTTATCGCACCCAGACCTTTCTGTTTAGTTGGCCATGCTGTATCATGACGTCACAGTCGATGCAATCACTCTGCACGGAACCGATCCAATCTATCTAATGTATAGAAAACTGAGGGCGGCAATAAATGAGTGACATAAATTAAGAGGGGAATGACAGTCAAATGAATTGATTGATAGATCTTTTGAACCGCCCTGAAAATATTAAATTCTCGCAATTTTGACTTCTTTAAATATGAAGATACGTTGATATAAAAAATTATTTACTCTAGAGAAAAATTTTACTAGAACACAATTGCCAGAAATTCAATGATAATCAAGTTAAATAAATAAATTACGACTTTTTATAGACATAAACGATATATCTTGTGCGATTTCCGTACACAACGTTACACGTCGTAATTATCCATGAAAGTCGTTAGTCGTGACTTCTTTATGTATCTTAACACAATGGAAGTAGTAGCAGCATTCAATTATAATACCTCAAGGAGTAAATGGTAAAACTAAAGCACACAACTTCTTTACAATATTTTTCGAAGGAGTTTCACACTTTACCCACGAAAAATTATAATATTATAATAAATACCCATTATTTAAATCATTTTTTAAATATAAAAATTAGCCGATTGATGGAAAGTAAATATGTGAAAGTACCTTTTTATAACTTCCATTTTTTTTAAGAAAAATAGATCTTATAGAATTTTACAAAAGAATATCCTAACGCATAAATTTCACTACTGGTACTTGATATTGCTGTATTGGTTGATCACAAAGAAAGAAAGAAAGCAAAGCAGCAAACTAAATGATATCACATATTCATCCTGGCCCGGGTTTTTCTCCGATTTTCCTTCGGGTAGAGGCGGATTTATTATACAGGTTCTCTAAGCTTTGTCTAGGGGCGTGTTTATTGTAACAACAAATCGTGAATTTAGTGGGTTTTTTTTCAACTCTTATGATTTTTAAACACTATACTCAGAATAATCTATAGTTCAATAATAACTTGTACATGTAATTTTTTGCGTTAAATTACAAACATATTGACATTCTATTAGTTTTATAACTCGCAGCTAACTTTTTATCTTATCTAGGAACTTATGCAACAAAAAAAAACATTTGAATCCGCCTCTGCCTTAGGGCCCTTGCTCGGAATTGATGGGATGGTCCCTTGCTTGCTTCCGGAGAATACTTTAGTTTATTGTCCTCCACGTGGTCATACGCAGTTTGTGCTGTTTTTGACAATAAATTTATTATTATTCATATACCTTGGTAGAGTTACAAGGCACTTTGAAAATGGAGCTACACCTGAAATGGAACGAGGAATATTCCGCAAGATGGCAGTACAGTGCCTAAAATAAAAGAAGGAAGAAAGAGATAGAAATGGAGGGAGTTGAAGGAAGCGAGAGAGGATGTAAAGTTCCACTCGCGTGGCACAAAGGAATTCGTGTAGATTGTGCTACTCCGTGGCAAGGAGTACTTATCGCCTGCGCAGAGATTAAGACTCCGCCTCCCCTCTGCGCTCCACCTCAACACGTTTCCACATTTCCGCGTTTCCGTTTATGTTCGCCGCGCAACTCTCCTCCCCCGCTGGCGGCGGAATGTAGTTTCAAATTCGATTTCACGCATTTAAAAGCGAAAGCGCGTTCACAGCAGGAAACGCTATCTGTGAATATCAAAATGCTATTTGATGCTATTAGGAAGTAAAGTTAAATGAGCGGTGATGGGACTAACACTTTTGGATGATATAACAGATATCCGAAGAGGAACTTAATGGAATGAATTCATACTTCTGTTCGCGGAGTTGGACCAGAAAAAAATTATTTACTGCCTATCGGGAAATAAACTAAATTAAATTCTAGGCTACTTTAGGATGTCTGTAGTTTCCATTGCAAAACAAGACTACCCCAACACTGCTACTTTGGATTTAATTTAGTAAATGCATTCAATTAAAGAATTCGATTTAATAATTTTTCTAATTATAACGCATTCGCGGCAATCGTTGAAAAGTATTTTGGACTACTGGTGGGATATTTCTGAAATTCAAAAATCAAGCGACATCATATTCATACTCGCTTTTGTGTTAGTTTCATTAGATAAAAGTTTTCGATACGTTTCTAACAGCGTATATTTATGCTATAAATTGAATGAAACATTAAAATAAAATTAAAATATTCTTCTTTAGGACTGTTTTGAAAATATTAGAACAAGTTTTGTACTTCTTTCATTTCCCTGGAATGAAGTTTAGAAAATAAATAGTTTTCTTTTCATTAGAAACACATAGCTCATTTAGAAAAATATTAATTCAATTCCGCGGAATATTTTAGGGAAGTTTACCAAATATATAACGAAGTAATACAACTTGTTTCAAAAATGTCAATTATTCTTCAGCCGCAAAATACTTTCTGTGGCAGATGTAATACCAGCATTAACGAAGAAAGGGAAACAAAACAATGCATTAAACGTCATATTTCACTTCTAAAATAACATTCATTTAACATCGCGGATTATTGTCAGTGAAATTAATATCACTCGATGAATAATTTCATCCATATTTTACACGTAGAAATCATTGCGCATTTTTCACTTCCACTGATCGCAATTACTTCCAAATATCCATTACAGCTTATTACATAATAAAAAATTTAAAATCCTTAAGTTTTGAGTGTCAATATGTCTCTGTAGAAATAATCCTTCTTATTGCTGACACATTTTAAAATTATTCACGGCACACCTAGCACAGAAAACTTACATGCGAGGGATATAAATAATATAAAATTTTGCTTTTTTAAGCTCTCAAATCACAAAACATCTCCGCTCAAATAAAATACACATTAAAAGTCCGACTGACGTAGAAACCAGACGTAAATGCAGCAACAGCGGGCGTGACATTTGACGGCCACTCGCGATAACAATACGAAATATAAAAATTGTACAGGGTTATGTTACGTGACGACATAAAGCCCAATCGTAAAATGTCGATGGCATCGAACAAACGGAGAGAGGAATTTTGATGATCGTACTGACCAAAGGGAAGATGAATACGGCGTAGTATACGATCGGAAACACAAAGGATTTGCCATTGAGGTTAAATATCCCTGGATTTCGAATTATACCACCAATGTCAAGACACAATGAAATTATTAGGGGTAGGAATATGAAATACTAATGCTATTTTAACGTTTCATATAAAACTTCATTACTTTTCAAGTAATAAGAACGAATATAATGAGACAATTTTTCACAAACAAAATGGCGTAGGGAAATTTGAGAGAATCGATTACCTGGTGACTTTGATGGCAACTTAAATGATAGAGAGGATAAAATGTCAAAATTGGATTGATTGAAAGAAAAACAATATATTATATTAATTGTAGAGTATTATTCATGGCGAGAGATTAAAAGAACAATGTGAGGTTATGTTACACGGACAAAAATTTTATGCAATTTAGTAGTGGATTGACAGTAAAATAGTAATTTTGGAGAAAATAAGGGAAAAAAGGAAGAATTAACGTTGTTGAGAGTTTTATACAGTTTTTTGCGAGTACGTACCAATTTTATGAGAGTAATCGGGTCGACTTCAGTGGCACAAACTCTTGCGTATTTGGAATTCCCTTCGCCAGGTAGAAACCGAATCAAAACAGAAGAGATAGATAGAAAGGATGAAGTGGGGATTGGTCTCTAGGAAAGGGAAGCGGCAGTTGATAAGAGAAGGGGAATACATTGAGCGAGCGCGTCCAGAATTTACGGTTCGCGCCAAACGTAACGGGCGTTTTACGCGCGTTTTAGTACTCGCGAGTCTCGCTCGACTGCACGGTGCTGCTGTCGCGGTCGGCCCCAGAGCGACAAATTTATGCTCAAGGCCTGATTTACGCCCTCCCCGCATTCGTCCCCCACCCTCTCCGTTATTCTCATTCCTCAGTCCTACCCCATCCACAAATTCGCCCACTGCATCCCCCCCTACTAGGCAGGAATAAAACGCCATGAATCGCTTCTGCCTGATCAACGTTATGAACACGGGCTGAGCGATTCACTCTTATTAACAAATGAGTGTTAAGGGCAAGTTGATGTTCATTTCCTTTTATGAAGTTGATAATCAGAACTATCTAGAGATTGCTGTAGACTTCTCTAGTTTTAAACGAAAGACAAAGGTACTTTAATCAATCAAAATTTTAGTACCTATTATTTACGGTATTAAGTTTTAAATAACAAGGTTTAACTGTTATATGTTATAGAGCCTATAAATGAATTAAATTTTTGAATTTTGATGTAAATATACGATAGAAACAGTTTAAAAACTTCTTTGCATGTCACAAATTTAATATAGACAGGAACATTTCAAGCACAATGCAATGTAATGAAATTAAAACTGAAAATGATAATATACGGCATATTTGCGGTCATTACAGTCCGCCAACCAATGCTCAGTGTCGGACTAATGATCATAAAAGTCATATTTACGACAACTTTTACTTAGTGTTTCTATTAAAACTAATTACGTAAAGCAGTTTTTATTACTCAAATAATCCTAATAGTTTTTGGTAACTTGTTTAATTTTAAAAGCTTAAAGGACACTTTTAAACGTAACATAATGTAATGGAATTGAATAGTGCTTGAAACATTGATAATACCTTTAAAAAAAATTTAAATTTCTTTCTCGTAACTATTATGTTTTACAATGAGTCTTCTAAATCACAATAATATTCATTAAAGTATAGTTACCCGCTAAGTCGTGAACCATG
Source organism: Laupala kohalensis (assembly GCA_002313205.1). Classification (NCBI taxonomy): domain Eukaryota; kingdom Metazoa; phylum Arthropoda; class Insecta; order Orthoptera; family Trigonidiidae; genus Laupala; species Laupala kohalensis. The sequence continues at coordinate 1,091,147 of NNCF01125907.1, read as the reverse complement.
TAAATGAATACGAGTAAATGAAAAGACATTGTCAGAATGTGCATTAAGACCAACATGAGAATATAATTAATGACATTTTATCTATCTACCAATGTGATGTGATGCTCTTCCATCTAAACAGAATTTGGGAAAAAGAATTGCGAAGGAGAAGCCGTAGAATCTTAAGTATCGAAGCGACAATTGTCTGGAGAAGGATAGAGAATCCTCAGCTGAAAACCTCACACAGTACGGCCGAGCCAGGAATCGAACCCATGTTCTACCCCTCAGGATAATGAAGAGAAGGAAGACACTATCAATAGCCACGGCTGTCGTCTTATAGAACAAATAATAGATAAAATTACACTGCTTGATGAGAAAGATAGTAACACTGAATTTGAAAATTTTGTGCTATAAATTGGGACATAAAAAGACATTTTCGCAGATGCAAGATGACATCTCCTGTCGAAAGAGGTAAGTAAAGTGAACATGAAGCAAAACGGCGCAGAAGAAATATTAAGTACTCATTAATAATTGTATCGTAGACAGGGTTGTCAAATTAGCAGCGATTAAAATAAATGATAAGATAAGAGCAGATATTTACTACACTGGTAGCACCTACTGGAACACTTAATTTTTATTTATTTATTTTATGCCTTTTGGCGATGTTCAGGACATGAGGTTTGCTCTTCGGCGTAACCATTGGACGTGGGTAAGGGAATTGGGAAGGAGAGATGTTGGGTTGCCAGGGAACTTATGATACCGAACCGACATTTGTCTGGAGTAGGTGAGGGAAACCCCAGCTGAAAACCACACCTAGTTCGGCCTAGCAGGGTTTGAACCCACGTTCTCCCGCTCAGCGGGACTGTGGAAGCGAAGACGCTACCACTAAACCACCGCTGTCGGTTTTACTGAAAATTTTCTTGAAATACGTAAAAGAAGAGAGGAACAAGGCTAGCTAACTTACTGGAAAGAAAATCTCGTTTACACTGAGTTTCTACTCTTTCAGATTCGTTCTGTTGACGGGCGACGAGTCGAAACGCGAATTGATTCATGGGAGGACGATACGGGATCCAAGCGCTGAGGAAATATCCCCGTCGATCCGACCGTAAACCTGTCGCTGTAATTCATATGTACAGAACAGCGCAAAAATAGGGATTTCTCCGCTGTCGTATCCATAGTATGCATCGAAATCTTAGCAAAACTTGAGTGGAGTTGTACCCATAAATCGTAAGAGCATATAGATGGGAATTGAGATTATTTGGTTTCTGAAATGTAAAGTAGAAAGAGTTTGGTGGAAGTGGATAATGTCGATTTTTCTGGTGACGACGCATTTTCATAAAAATAATTCAGCAATTTTTCTTTCGAATGCACTCACATCGTAACCTCTCTTTTCTGGTCTAAGCACTCGAAATAATAGGAACAAACAAATTGCCGAAAATATAAAACTTTTATTATTCATTGATGATATTACATTTTATTTAATTAATTCAACTTAATTCTCTCTACTTGTACCTTCTCGGTATTGTGCTTCATTTCATGTCTAAATGACTTCACCCCAGCCATGGTGCAAGCGTGGATATGTTCCAGATATCGACAACACTGTGACACTTGTTATTCGCAATTCAATGCTTTCTTGTCCCTCTGGTAGCTCACGGTTAGCACGCTTGCTTGCCACTGATTCACTCCGAGTCCATTTCCAAGAGGGGCCAGAAAAAATGTTTGTGGCTTTTCACTTTAATGCCCGAGTTCATACAGCTGTGAAACTTGAAAAGAGAACACTTCATATTTTACCCACTTCCTAATACTCCTAATATCACTTACTATTACTAACTACTCCTACCAACACCTCCACGTGAGGGTACGTTCTTGGTAAACCCAACTAACCGACCCCCATACTAAAAATAACCCCACCATGCACCTCCTACCTCCTATCGCCCCATGTAAATAAGCTTCAATAGCATACTATATCTCCCCTTTACAAATACTACAATAGGAAAAAAAAGTGCTCTCTTGTTAGAGAAATTCCGGGCGATTTCGTACTTTTAACGTGTTATAGTGCGCCGAGTACAAATAAAATACTGAAAGTACCCACATTTGAGGCAAGGGTAACGCAATCTATCATTTACTATAAATAAAACCTGGTTTAAGCTCACGAAGTTCGTACCGTGTACATAATCTTCTACAGGTGCATGAAACTTTTCATCACTAAAAAAATTTAAAACATTTCCTTTAAAACACTGTTTGTAAACTGCCATCACAATAAAATACACCTGTGCAATCATAATAATAACTGAATTATAATTTCTTTAGTACTCAAAACTTTTATGCATCTGCAGTTTCTGTGTGTTTTAAAGGAAATGTTTTGTTGTTTTAGTGTTTCATGTATCTGTAGGGTCACGGTCGTAATGTTGTGCTTTAAAATTGTGATGCTATGAACAAACATTATGAAAAGAATAAAGTGTCGTATTTCCTTGTTATTCAGACGAAATATTCTTTATAGTTTCTTGCCACTTTGTTGTATCGGATCATGTCAATAATAATAATTATTATTATTAATTACAATACAACATTCACTGTCAATTTGGAACTGTCAGGTAGCCAACTTGGAACTAAACGAATACAGGGTGCATTATTTTGTCGGATTGTTTACCTTTTAATTAAGTCATCTCACGGAAATTCATTATCAAAATCAATCGTATGCAGTAACTTCAAAGTGGCTCTTCCTCCCTTGTTATTGACTTAGTTGAGTGGCGCGTGTTGCCTCTATGTACTACTCGTTGGTTGGTGCTTACCAACAAATTATTATTTTGTTAAACCAGAAATTTCTGAGACTCCATAAAACGTTCACCCCTCCTATTACTATATTGTACAGTAAATTTTTACTCTTACAACTGCAATTCTTTTTGTTCCAGAATTAATGACGCATGAACAAAACAGAGAGAGAGAGAAAAAAACTAATAAAAATACCTCTTAAATCTGTTAAAGAGAGATCTGCAACACCGCGAGAAAACTAGGGTAATTTGATTCCAATTAAATATACTTTTAAGATAGATTCACACGTACTTTAGTCTACTTATTTTTTAAACTCATTAAAGTTTTTATATAGTTTTGTTTCAAAAATATTTTTAAATGGAAATGTTTTTATGTAGGATAAATTAATACTACTTCCTACATCACTTGATATGCTCATTAACATTTCATTTTTTCCTTCTTTTTTTTTTACTTTTGCTGTTTTACCATTTGGTATATTTATGCTGTTACATCCATATGACTTAGATATGTTAGATCCCTTGTCAAGAACGTACTAATGATTGCAGACGTAACTTGAATTTCAAAACAAAATCAAAATAATTTTGATCTTAATAAAGTTTAATAAGACGTAAGATAATGACACAATGTATTAAACAATGTTAGTTTTTAATTAAATATGTTCTTAACAGCAAAGAAAATAAAATGCCTTTCCAAAAAAATTGTAATGTGGATGAAAGAGTTTTACGTTACTGTGAAGCGACGGCAACGAATCTGTCTTCCCATCCGAATCAATCAGTCGGAATACTCCAATCATACTCTCCGCAAACATTCCTTTTTCCTCCGACCCATTTCACGTCTTCTCCCTTTTCATGCACTCACTCCTCCCTGATTCATTGGCGGTCCTATTGCCATCCAGCGAGGAGGCCCTTCCTTATGAGGCCGTAATCAGGCCAGCGGCGGGAACGCGACGGCCTGCGTCCTCAGATAACTCGATTGCTCTCCCGCTCACCGACACATCCTCACTATTTTCATGCCAGAGGGCGCCTGTCCTCCGTTTAACATCCAAGAGAAAGCAAGGTTCTGAAAATACTTTCAACAGCGAGGGAGGAGAATGTCATTATTAATGGTTGTGATACTAAGATACAGTTTTATGGGGAAGATTTTTCAGTTTGTTTTTCCTGGAAGCGTAAAAAAAAATTCAAGGTGTTGTTATTGGTAAAGTTCCGAATAAATGGTTAGATAAAATTAAAATTACGTGTAAAAAACGACGGGAAACAAAATAACAGAGATAAAAAATAAAATGTAGTAGTTTTCCATTCATAATTGAGAACATTTCGCTACATGTTGAAATTTAAATTACGTAGCAATGCATTTCAGGCAACTCAAAACAACATTTAAAAGTTACTGAAGGGAACCCTACCCTGGAAATTTTTAATACTGCGCAAGCATTGAAGTTTATTTTAGTTTAGAAAACATCGGGGTATCCAATAAATTACATTGTTATTATTTGGTAGTATTACTTGTAATTATATTACCTATGCAATTCAAGTCATAAATAAAGTGAGAAATATGTGGCATGATTAATAAATAAAAATAATTATAACAAATACATTTATTTTTTTTTACGTTGAGAAAGTACACACACGAAGTTAACTATTGCATGAATTTGTCTGGAAGACACTCAAACATTTTCCAACTATATCCGAATATTTTAACCACAGAAACATTCTTCACTGTAAAACTACTGTTATCACGTAATATGAAATACTACCCCACATAATCCTTACGTTTGTATACGTGAGTCAACTTTCACGTCCATTGGGAGACAATTTATAAATGTCTATTGACAGAAAATATTTTTCATACGCTCGTCATTATGAAGATAGATGGTTCAATTTTACACGACACTCTCATTATATCACCCCCTACCACTTCTCGAAATGACAAAATCAATAATTTACGAATTGCAACTTCAAAGAGTGAACGGAAAAATGAAAGGGACGAACCTCATTATATTTTATAATGAAAATTTGTTCCATTCCAAACTATTTCTGGATTAATAGCAGATTGTACAATAAAACAAACATAAGGTTAAGTTTTAATAAATGTACACAGTGATAAATAAATACACTACGATATTAGCTTAGAACACAGAAGCTATAATTTTAAATTCATTTTATTAAGTTAATATTCAATGAAAAAATGAAACTGAAACAAAAATATAAATTACGAGAATTAAAGACAATAATAAGTTAAAAGTAAATCGACGGTATTTGACATAGATAAATTATAGTTATGAATTATAATTATAAGCGTTTTTAACCATCATAAGCGAGGTAGAGGAAATTCTTCCTTAAACAAATCACAACATTCTTATTATATGACTATTTCCATTGAATATACTGAGTCATATATTATTCAAACTTATAGAATTAACCCCAAAACGGATGATATAGGATGGCTTGGGTACAATGCGGATAATTATTTCAAGAAATTTCAATTTATTTTCATTCAAAATTGTTTGTATTTGTTACGAGAGTTATGGTTTCACTCACATCTGCTTGACCAATATTGAAAGTCGTTCCCATAATTACATATAATAATGTAAAACATTTGAACAATTTCTTTTCTGAGTTTTTTTTTTCTACGCATTTTCTTCTGATGTGGCACTACACATGGGTTTTCCGGAACCGCTAAGAACAAAAAAAAGAGCTCCTTCGCGAAGTCGTTAAAATTGTCAGTATCACTGCAGCTGAAGAAGTTACAAATCATATGAACGAGTTGAATGATTACAAGAAACAACATTTTCATGTCTTGATCCATTCATAATATATTTGAGGATTAAGAATATTACTACATAATTCTGTTTATTATCTAGTGGGCAATTAAGGAAATTTAAAACACAAGTTAAACAATCTCACTTTCAAGGGAGAGAACTCGAGAAAATAGCATACAATTTTTCATGCAAAGAAATATTTATGTTCATTACAAAGATGCTTGCCGGTCAGTATGAACCTGTAAATTATTACACAAAGAACCGTGGTGTTAATAGGAAGTGTTTTCATCTAGAAAGTACGCCACACAGGGACGCAATCTCATCAATCAGTCATTTCATGTGATTTAAAGCTATGATCGATCGAACGCGTTTGTTTCAGAACACAACCACTACTATGTTCTGGAACAATCGATGAACATAATTTGTGTTTTGTTTCATTCTGACGTGTATTACTAATGAGAATCAAATACAGCTTCAAATTGTAACTTTTTGTGTCGTTGACATATAATGCTTGTAGAATTGATAAAAAAAAGTATTAATGGGATTGTAATAATCTTAATGAGAGATGCATAAATATCGCTCACGTAATCATTTTCAAATCATGACCTACCGCCACAAAAAAAGTATTTCGATTTGCCCAGTTCATTAATAAAACCAAACTATTAATCTCTACGATTTAGAAAATGATGGACCTACTAGCATTAATTGCCTACAAACTCATTTTGTATCAAAATTTATTGACGACCACTGATAAGTCATAAATAACCTCAGTCCGGAAAAACATCTGTTTTACATGTCGTGAAAAAAGGAAATTCTCGAAATACATTATAAAATATTTGTAAGTGAATCAAATAGGTGTACGTATAACAATTTGATTACGCATGGATTTCTTCCCTTTTGACATTTTTACCAAAAAATTGAAGAATAAATGGTTTACCGCTTATCTATACTACATTGTATAATAATAAACCAAAGTTTTGTTTCAAATAGTAACGCAGGGACATTCGTTCCGAAAATAATAATGTAATTGTCTACTTGAATCCTCAATATTGAGTTATGTTGAAGATAAATAAATTAAAAAAGGTTATGGGAAAAAAGTTATCAAGGCAACAAGTGAAAAAAATATTAATTTGATGTGTTAACTATAATTTACCTCTATATAACCGTCCAACGTAGTCGCATTGAGGAACCAATGGAAGTTTTGGTGCAACTTTTATCTCATTTTGTCTATTTCAGTTGTTTCAATGAATGAATTTGATTATTCGTACCTTCAACCTTTTTCTCTTTAATGTTATCGTAATAAATAAACCATATTGGTTAGTAACATTTTTTTTCAATAAATGAGTCAATACTAGATCTAATTTCATCTCAAAAACCTTCTATTATGAGATTTTCGTCGAAATCTAACGCGATAAAATTTTCACACAAATAATTATATATTTAGAATAAAAAGATTATTCCATTAATTATTATTATTAATAACAAATTCTCCCAATGAATGGAAGATGTTAAGCAAATAACACAATCAAATTTTCTTTGGGTTCTTCTTGTTGTTCAATAGGCTTTCATTCTTTCCGAGAAGCTCGTTTATGTTCTTCCGACCACTTTGATTTGTACTGTTTCTGTTTCGGTTGTCCTAATATAACTTCCGATTTGTCCACTTTGTGTCTGAAGATGTCTCTTTCTAAAATGTCGGTTGATTTTATGTTTGCATTTGTTAGGTCCTTTCGTATTTCATTTAGCCAAGGTGTTGATTTTTTCAGTGAGGTTACATAATCTATCATCTTTTTAGTCACTCGATCCTCTGGTAATCTGTGAAGATGTCCAAATAATTTCATTTGCCTTTTCTTAAAGTCAATTTTGATATTTGAAAACTTTTCTGTTGTTTTGATTGATTGTAGTTTGTAACAGTCTTCAGTTACAGACTATCCCCTTCTAAAAACAATTCCTAATGATTTTTCTCTCTTCTTTTTATGATTTCTTCACGTTCATATTGCATTAATTAATAAATAAAGTTAAAACAAACGCTTGGGATTTATAGTTTGGGTTCTACAAAGATATTCCATATGGAAGACCAAGAAAACCGCGCTGACTATTCTTCCATGAAAATGAAAGCCCTCTGTGGCAACAGGAAACCCCGGCAGGAAGCTGCCGTCGACGGTAGACGCCGCGTCGGAAGGCAGGCGTCTGCAAACGAGCAGCAAGGCGTCGATCCCTCGATTTGTCGTCTGTTTGCTCGACGCGTGATTTATAGTGTCGAACGTCGCGGCGCCCACCTGCTCCGGAGGCGCCGTGGCACGTAGCTACGACACGGCATCTGAGAGACAAATGGGACACTACGACACGGTTCCGAGATCGCGGCTTATGGAAAGCAACACGCCTTGGATTATAGGATGAAATGTCAAGAAAGGGAGGAATCGTCAGTGTATCCTTAGCAAATGTGGAGTGCCGCAGGGGTAGAGTGTATGTGTAATAACATTATATTCTTCCTTTCACTATTCATACGAAATGCACGATTGAGATACTGCATTCCTTAGTGGCAGAGGCATTCTCGGAAGTCATTTCTGAAGCCGGAAACGAGTACTGGGTTTCCTGTCTGCCACATTTCCTCGCAGAAGATACATGAAAAATACTAAGGGTATGTTTTATGAGATGGAATGTATGCTACGGTAACGGGAGTACTCCGCGCAAACTCAAGATCGACTCCATTCCCCATCACGGCGAAGGAAAGACGAAAGATATTTTCACCAATGATTGCCGCATACTAAAAACTCATTCAGATCACAACAAGACGTAATATATTACAAACTTTAACTAAGTGAAACAATGTGAGCTACAAACACCAGAAAATTATGAAGATTTAATGTTTTGGAAATGCTTGTCGATTAATAAAATATCTCTCTCGTATCTCATAAAAATATGCATGTATTGTATACAAACATATATAGAATGAAAAATAAACTTTCGTTTTGAAGAATTCACAAATAGACTGAATGTTTTGAATGTTTCAATGACATTAAGCTTGCAATTAACAAGTCATACAGAAGTAGACTATAAACTATCTCGGGGGGAGGTATAATAAAACAACACGAAATGACAAATTAGCATCAATGGGTCACACATTGTTGTAGTTGATCGTAAGAATAAAACAAATTACGGCAGAATACCTTGTTTTCTTTTGTTCTTCACTAATTTTTTTTCTTCAGTTCAGAAAAGTTAGTACTGAAGATAAGTATTATCCAAAACAGCTTATTAATATACTTAATTTATTCGAGATAGATATAACGTAATCAATAAAAAAATATTAATATATGTGCCGAAACATTTTGCCACTGGAACATTGGGGATACTATAATGAACTGCTTCTTGTTTCAATTAAATTTATCCCTGACAACCAATTTTATCCTCATTAACATCACTGGATTGCCATTTTCAAATGACATTGTGTACTAAATCCAACTTCAATTACATCTGTTCTCGTAAAGTCCCGGATACCCAATTGAGTGCCAAACTCCATTAGTGCTCCGTTGTAAACGATCAAGTTCAGATTTCCCTGTCGATCGTATTTTCTAGAGAATCTCTGCGGATTGGTTCAGCTCGCTGAGACCGTTTGTCTTGTTTACTTTGGAAGCGATTGTTAAGGAAAATTATGGCGGTCCTATCCATAAGTTAAGGTTTACGAATTGAGTTGGACATGCAAGATGGATTGGTATTCGAGCATTGGCTTGCTTTGCATATAATAACGGATTTGGAAATTAACGGTAAGTGTAAATTTACGAAGAACTTCAATATAGTAGGCATACGAGTAAGAAATGTAATTTCTTTACTTGCTACAAAACATGGTAACACGCTGTAAAAAAAAATACTTCCACAAAAAAAAATAAGTTAATTAATTCCTATTCAGAACAGTTCTTTACACAATAATAAATTAATTGATATCCAGAAACAAAAGGGAATAGTGACAGTTTAATAAAATGAAGTTTTACGATTTAGTGATCTCTTTTTGTGAAAACACCAATTTCATTGTCTTTCTCTGAGTAGAGAGGTTCTCCTAAAATGGTTGAGACTATGTCTTTCGAAATTTAGAATTTCACCTCATTATTACGGGACATTGATTTTATTTTTTAAGATAGTTATTACCCGTAAATTAAAACTGCTTCATCATGTGCAATATTTCGAAAATTCTGGAATTTGAAAAATTAATTGTTAAACGATTATTCACTCAAAATAAATTGCGCGTACGATGAAGAAGTGTAGAATCCAAACTAGAATTTTGTAGAGAATATGTTTTAAAAGAAAAATCCCCACATTTTTTAAAACAGAAATTAACGATAAAAACGGATATAGAAAATTCTAGGTAATGACTCACAAACTTGTGTTAGAAAGAAGGGGTAAAAGAAATGAGAACTGAATAAGATATTTGTGTATCAAGTAAACATAATTATTTTGTACTACTGACAGTCAATATAAGTTAACTTACATTTAAATGATTTAAAAGAAGCGTAAAGTATTAATGTGAGTATTATGAGATTTAAAAACGTCTCGCGTATGTGAAAATATTAATTATTCATAGTTCTTCGGAGGAGAAAAGGAACCACTAGAAAATATGTATTAAAATATTCATTTAATGAGTATGATAATTTGTTTTATAATACCAAAATACAAATATCGGTATACCACACTTCTGCACCAACTTCGAATGTAATTTAGACCAATCGGGTTCGAAAAGCACATTTTATGATATTAAACAATAAAAAGATACAATTCAAAATCATCAACCGGATATCATCCAATTTCAATAATACAGCTAATTTATGTATGTTACAATCCTTGCTTTATTCCAAAGATAAATACTTCGATGTTATGATTAGACGGATTGTACCAAAATAATGATAGATGTTTATTTTACGAAGTAGTAGAATAAATGTGAATAGGTAATCTACAGAAAAAATGATTATCGATATGCATTTTTTTGTCAGTTTATGGTTATTTATAAGTAGTTGTTTATTCAGTAATTATCAGATTTATTTGCTTTGTAACTTAATAAAAACTCGAAGATAAATCTACCTCACATGACAAGAGTTGAGTAAACCTAAGACTGCATGGGCTCTAGTAACATTGCTCTAGTTGACGAACCCTTAAAGACCCACAAAAAATAATTAAGAAATACACTAAATAAACTTTAAACATTTTTTATAAAAAAAGCAAGTTGCAAAGTGTGTATGACCACGTGGGGGGGACAATAAACTAAGTTACTCTCCGGAAACCAGCAAGGGACCATTCCATCAATTCCGATCAAGTGCCCAAGGGCAGTGGCGGATTTAATATTTACAAACGAAATTATTTAATAAATACGTACTGTTATCCATTAATTATTCAAAATAAATTGTAGATGTTAGTGCAGTAAAAATTTGAGATTAATAAAACAAAAGTATTAATGACATTCCCGCCCAAGAAAAATCCGCCACTAGCCGGTAGGAAACCGGAGTAAAACCCAGGCCAGGATAGGGTATATAATAATAATAATAATAATAATAATAATAATAATAATAATAATTATTATTATTATTATTATTATTATTATATATTAATCTGCAAGTGAGAAATGCTCGGTGGCAGATGGAAAACATAATAGACATAATAAGAATATACATAATACAATAATGTGAAATTTAAAAAATTCTCGTCTTAATATATATAAAAAATATACACACATGGAATAAAATGCTTAGAAAAATACTACACAAGAAGCAAGAAAGATAATACAACAAAGAAATTAAAAAATTAAATTAGACCCATATGTGTGTATATTAACGTAAGTACAGAAACACATTTTCACTTACAAATAGATACAGACTAACACTCATACGTGCAAGCATGCTTCAATATACACACATATATCATTACTCCTCCTATAACTTTAATGTAAAATAATTCCTATAATATAATTAAAAGAAATTAATGAATATAAAAAACTACGCTGAAACAGGATTGCTGTGAAGTCACGCAGACTTCACATCACAACACTAGACTAAACAGCAATTCTATTCACTTTGGGCATTTTCTATACTCTTAGTCTCCATTCACATCACTACACTGCACATCACATGTGCTCCTATTTCGAAGAAGCAAGAAGACGGTTGCGGAAACATTTTACTCTTTGTGGTAAGTTTGTAAGTGTTGTTGCAGGCAAGTTATTCCAGTCTACAACGGTACCATTTGCAAAGGAGTATTTCCCAATATCTGTTTTCTGTTTCCTACATTTTATTTTACGTTTGTGGTCGCCGCGACTAATATAGTTCGGTTGGTGCAACCTAGCGTTTACTGATTTCCATGCAGACTCTCACATGTACGCTTTAAAGAAAGCACAAAGACGGGCGAACTTCCTTCGATTGGAATGTGTACCTCACTCTAAATAAATATTTCGTGTGTTTTCCCTAATAAATTTTTCTACCTTTCTTTGTTTCCGATGTAATTCATTGATCTGACCCTCCCTATACGGATCGCAGCAAACGGCACCGTACTCCAGTGTAGGTCGGACTAATGAAGTGTACGCCACTTTTAGATTTCGAGTTCCCTCTTATAATTAAGCGTCTCACGATATTCAGCGCTCTCCAAGCTTTTTTTGTTGTGTATTTTACATGTTTTACCCAATTTAAGTCACGAGAAATTATAATACCTAAGTATTTACAACTTGAAGCTTCAGTAATTATCTGATAATTAAATGTGTAGTTCAGAGCAGGTTTCATTTTTGATCTAGAGAAACATAAAGATCTACTTTTTAGAGGGTTTTTAATTTTATTCACCTCAGCTCATTTCCACAATACATTGAGATCGCACTGTAACATATAACGGTAACTACCTTCTTTAATATTCGGATATACAATACAGTCATCTGCAAACAATCGAACTACCAAATTGATATGCTCTGATATGTCGTTAATATATGCAAGAAAAAGAAGTGGACCCAAAACGCTTCCCTGAGGTACTCCCGCATCCTAACTTGTGAATGATCCTGGGGGAATTCACTAAGCCATTTGACAACATGCGAATCAATTTCTGATTTCGCTATGTTTGAAAGCAGTCGATCATGTAGCACTAAATCAAACGCTTTTGATAGATCAATAACTATTGCATCAGTTCTCCCTCCCTCGTCAAGTGATTTAGCTAAGTCCTGGCAAACGGAAATAAGTTGTCTTTCACATAAGTACCCTAAAATCATGTTGTGAGGGATGTAGAAAATTATTATTTCCCAAGTATTCTTCAAATAATCTGCAATGACATATTCCATCTGCTTACATACTACGGACGTTAAGCAAATTGGTCGATAATTGCTAGCTAATGAGCGATCATTGGTACGACGATAGCCTTTTTCCAGTCGCTTCGTAGTGATGAATTATTTAATGGAACATAAAAAAGTCTGTCAAGGTGCGGAGTCATGGATTCCCCATCGATTTTAAGAAAATCCCCTGGAATTTTATCGTGACCGATTGATTTTTTATTCTTAATATTAGAAATTCGATGTCGCAGCATCCTAGTATTTAGAACAAAATTATTTACATGGGAATTATTTGTCAAATTAAGACTGCCGCTGCTAGAGGAAATTCAAAATACCGACGAATATCATGTGTTAAAAGTATTGGCCTTATCCTCAGGTTTCCTGTAGAATACACCGTTATTTTTAATCGCTGGCGTACGTTCTTTATTTCCTTCCCGTCTTTTCAGGTACTTATAAAACTGCGACCAACAGTAGTCTTTATTTTGGAAAATTTTCTGTAGAAAACACTCTTGAGCATTTTTCTACGCTATTAAAAAATGTTTAGAGAGAAATTTGTAATTATTTTGATTGTAAGTCCCTTTTTTACAATTTTCATACGCTTTTCTTACTTTTGTTTTCAAATGTCTAATGTAACTATTATAGTATTCAAGGGCGGGATTGTTTTTTAATTTTTTGTGGGGAACAAATTTTTCAATGCTCTTAAATATTATATTCTTAAAGTTCAACCAAATTTATTCCACGGAGCTTCCCGTACCGGGCCATCTCGCGTAATTTTGACATACAAAAGACTGGAAATCTGGCAGGTTTGATTTATTATATTGATAAACTATTCTTTCCTGTGGTTTAGAAATTTGAGATGTAGCCCAGTGTACTTCTAAGATAACCGCGCGGTGGTAACTTATGCCATCTACAGTGTCGCGAGAGAGAAGCTTATCCACCGGTCGTACGAGGAAAACATCGAGAACAGTTTCCCCTCTGGTCGGTTGCTTCAGTACCTGACAGTAGCCACAATCTCAAACAAGATTGTTTACTAATGATTGCGCATTGCTAATGCTATCTGAGTCACCCTCCCAGTTAACATGCAGTAAGTTAAGAGCCCTGACTATAATGCTACTTTTTGTTACATTTGTATTGAGACCCATTTTATTAACTAATTTTTGTATCACGCGCATATCATCATTTGGAGATCTATATATTCCTGTAATTTCTAGAGTGTTCCATGAATAACCTTCAACAGATATTAATTCGTAAACTTCATCCACCGAGCTTACACAAACACGATAAACTGTTTTTCACACAAATAAAAACTTCACACCTACAACTCACGCGATCCCGTCTGAAAACCGAAAAATCTGGACGAAATATTTCTGCATATTTCACGTCCTCCGATAGTCATGACTCCGTACCAATAATATCTGGTTCATAAATATCAACTAAATTGAGAAACTTTAGCTTTTTGTTGTATATGCTTCTATAATTCACCTGTAGCAACACTCATGACACCCTTGATACCCGGTCGACGAATTCCGTTTTCTCCTTCACTGCCATCCACCATTCCCCCCGTCCCCCATTCCCCCCCGATGACGCCCCCGACTCCGCCGTCGCCGCGTCCCTCGTCGCAGACACCGCCTCCATCGCCGTCCTCCGCGACCATGATATCCTGCGTCGCCCCGCCGTCGTCCGTCCGTCCGTCCCTCACCACCAATGGCCGCCAACACCACCTCCCTCACCAGCGTCATTTCTCATGGTCTCTTCATTTCCAACCCCTCTGCCAACTCAAACGAGTGAGTTGGTTGAGAACACTTTTGCACTCGATAGGCGGGTGGACAGCTTGCCAAGATTTGACGCTCCACGCCGATTTAAGTGATGCCCGTCTCGGCCAAAATGCATTTCATCGATCCGGCTATTGGCGTCCAGGAAAGTTCACGTTGAGTGCGTTACATACCCATTCAAATCGATCATTTACGGTCCCGATTTTTCTCCACGACACATCTTTACGGCGCAACACACCACTCTACGTAATGTTGGCACGAGGGAACTTCTTTTTTTCCAGCAGAAACCAGATCATACACCATGTGATCCGATCATGTGATCGGTATTACGTGATCTTTTGATATCGTTAGTTCATACATGCAAAATTACCGAATCCTGAAAATTACTGCCAAAACCCCTAATCTCCATAAACCGCCGAAGTTGCTCCGTCCGGACACCAGGATAACCCTCAACCTTCATTGCGTTTTCATCCTTCCCCACGTGACGAACGATTGAGTCACCGAACACAAGACTCGCACTTTTCTGACTTTCTTCTTCCACGACATGATCATCCATTCAGCGCTGCGCTGTAGTATTTCGTTCCAGTTCACGCATGCTGCCACGAAGGTCCTCTATGACTTTGTTTGCAGCTTTTAATTCAGTCTCCAATCGCTGGACTCGTTCAACACAACATCTCCCGCGGATAAAATCATTATTCTGGGGAGTAGAACTAGACATTCCACCGCTTAACGAAGCGTGGAACCAGCGTCCACAGGAATCGCATTCCATACCACAACGCAACATTTTACAGAGCACCCGAGACTCCTTCTCGCAAGTGGGATTCACACTTCCAGGGCCTGGATTAGATTCAACACCGCCAATTAATAACAAAACAGCTAAAGTCACTTCACATAACGATGCGGTCCCCATGGCAACACCGTCGCCACCGCCAATGACACACGTCGAAGCCGCGCGGATGCGCAAATACCCAATCGGACGCGGTAATCCCTCAGGGAACAACCCGTTTTCCCAATCGCTTATCTCAAAAGGAGAGAGCTCCTAAGAAGTCCGTAAACCTTGACGACCTGTCGAATTACACGAAAAATGCGAAAGTAAGTAAAGTATGAAATAAAAGAGTAAAAGAAGAAAGCAAAAAAGTAGCGTATATACGAAAATATGTCTACAGTGTCTGTACAGACGTTTTGCTTCCGTAGGAGAGTATCTAAATCAGCTTCATACTCCTATACCTTCACAATAGAGCCACTTCCTCCGCACAAATATTCGCCATCTCAGAGAGCGCCGTGCGCGGCTGTTAACATTCCCTGTTTCACGAAGCAGCTTAGCAAAGACAGAACAATTTCTTTCTTCCTCTTCCTCCTCCTTCCGTCTTTCGCTCTTCTTTCCCGTTCTTCCATCCTCCCTTCCGATATGGCACTGCATACTCGATATACACGCAGAATAAGAAGATTACCTCTGTCTGTGCTGGGAGAGACGCGGCCGGGAGCCATCAAGAGCAGTCGTTAGGCGCGACGGAGCTGCGGCCCGCGGCGAATCGCGAAGCTCCAGGGTGCTCTCCTTACTTGAAGCGGCCAACGAGATATTCTCTTCCAAGGGAACTTGGATTGGGATGGGTGATTGAGGGGATTTCCTTAGGTTTCTGGCTTAAGGGCCAATGATCTGCTTCATGAAATTCAGAAGTATATGATATTTCAAAATAAAAAATATATTATTTCCTACAGTTGTCTTATTGTTCAACCAACAATATATATTAACAAGTATTCAAAAACAAAACAGGATCTGTATCAGAATTTATTAATCTTCCTAAAATTCAACATTGGAAGAATACATTTATTTAATCAAATTTTACTAATAAATCTCAACATTTATGATAAAAACGTAGATGAAAAATTCTTATCAATTACTCCAATTTTTGTGCGTTTAACATTAAAAACAGTAAATTATTTTATTTATAAATACGCTATGGTACAACTCAGTTTCACCAGTGGCAAAAATACGTTTGCAATATTGTTGATCTAACTTTTTTTACAATAAAATATTTCTGTAAATGAAGGCAATATAGATAACACGCCTTGAACTATCCAATTTCCGGATATTTGCTGCAACAAATGCATTGGATCGAAAACCAAAGTACGGGGGTTATTAGGTGAAATAAAAAAGACATTTAAGGGGAAAATTGAAAACAAATTTTTAAAACTCTTAAATTTTTCTGATAAGGTCTTTATAGTACAGAAGTGCCAAATTTTCAACTTTTGTTTTTTTAGTCATCAATCACATAATTCAGGAAATTGTGAGAATCAATCGTACAGTTCACGTAATGTTTAAATAAACGTTTTTCAATAACTTTCTCATAGGTCATTTAATTTGAATATAATGTGAAATGAATACACTTCAAAGGTGAAATGCCAGTAATGTTTATAGTCTTAAATTGTTTTGGTACATTTGAATTTTTATACTTCAATAAGTTTAACTCTCTCTACATTGCCAGGGTATTTGAACTGGTATTTTTCCGACCACTTTGCACGTGAGGAATGGGTAAAAGATTTTAGATCGTGCTGTCTCGTCTAAATCGTTTCAGTCACTTTCAACAAACATTTCAGTTTTATACATTTTAAGTTTTAAAAGATCCATAAAACAATAAATACACGTATAATAATTTCTATATCTAATTTATAAATAAGTATTAAACTCTATGGTTTGATATTTAATAAGTAAAAAGAATGTCAAACAATCATAAAATATTTGCTTGTGTACAGAGTGGTCCATATAAATGAATTAATCAAAATATTGAACAAAAAGACATCGCAGAAAAAAGTTAATGCTTTAAAGGACTCGTGCTAAAACTGAAACACCAACCCTTACCTCAGAGAAGGAGAAGAGAGTAAATTAAAAATCTTAAATAGATACCCCCATTTCTTGTTTGAGAATCAGATCATATGAAAAAAAAAGTTTTTTGTCTGAAACATTTTTTTCGGTAGATGGCACTGTAGTTAATAGAATAACATTTTCAGCAAATTTCGGGAAACACACATCTCGCCAAAAGAAATGAAAATATACTTTGAAAACTTAAACCTCATCCCCAGAAGGAGGCAATGGTGTTTCGCTTGTTATAATTTAAAACTTTTTAAAATATTGAATATGTAGTTTCCTTTTTTGAATCAAGTTTACATCACGAGATGTACCGAAAATGTTATTCTCACTACAAGGCCACGTAACGAAGTAAGTATACGTATTCTGTAAATTAATCATAAAAACAACGACAAACTCAGAATTTTAACTATTATTTGGTTGTTCAACATTTTTGCGGAAAATCCTTCGTGTACATTATATCACATAATTAAAACTAAGGTAATTTTCTCGTTTAGTCATAATGGCGTCGTTAGTCCCACCGTGGCGATGGTGTACGTTCTTCTCCGCAACACGCAGATGTTAATGTGGTTGCATACCCATCTGTTTAAAGGAGAACTACATAAGAAATTTACTTCGAAATGCGAAATTGAACGAACGAAAAATACAAAACTCAATATTACACAACAGTTATCAGTTTATTTTTGGGAAAAATTATTGACTTATATGTCAAATCAAGGTGCAGCTTATGTTAAAGTGAGAAATGGATTACAATTTTATAGTAAACGGATAAATATACTTAAAAGAATTATTGAAGGTGGATTTGATTGTAAATTTATTAATTAATATGTTGATTTAAGCTCTATAATATGTACAATCGATTTTGAAAAGATGTAAAAATAATCATTTTCGGCTCATTAATAAATCAGTGATACACAAGTTATTTTAAAATTTTTCGACGTTACTTTCTTTAATTAAAAACTTTATGATTCCGTAAAAACAGTGAGGGTAGTAACATCGCATGATAATATTAACGTTTTTACCTTCTCGTGCTTTTCTCTCAGAAGAAGATATTAACGGTGCGCGTCCGCGTCCGTACGTTTCATCTAATTACGCTTTATCATTTCATCAGATATGAGTACAATATAAATTTGGTGAAATGGAGAAATATTATATGAAAACGGAAGTACTTTTAGCGTAAGTTGAATGCCTTTAGCATGATTATGAAGGGCTCTAATGACCTTGAGCCCTAAAGCCTCACAAAAAGGCATGATTATGGAGGAAAAAAGCAATATACTGATTAAAGAACGACCATAATAACAAAAAAAATGTAAAAAAGTAACCCCTACTGCAGGATGCAATTTTTTTAAACCAGAGATTTATCACTTCTTTACTGCAAGGTATACTCAAACTAGAAAACATAAAAGTATTATCAATGTACCAACATAAATAATACGTCAATAGCTAAATGATAATTCTGGCACGATACCATGGAAGAAAGAAATGTAGTTTACCCAACACAAATACGGTACCGAGATTGCAAGACAAGTTACGTCGGTCTGTGAAAAGGAGTATTAAAAATAACAATTTGAGATTATCAACGAAATGTCAATCCAGCAAAAACAAACGTTACAACATATCACCGCTCAGATGAGTACTATTTGATGGATTGGAAAAATATTTGTTCAATAGAAAGAAAGAAATTACTACAAAACTTATATGTCTGAAACTATAAAATAAAAAAATATTGAGTCATATTTATTTAACACGAATATGATATTTTTGAATATGTTTATTCTTGTGAATATTACAAATATTTACGATTTCATTCATTTACGTCACTAGTAGAAATTATATATTTTATCTTAATACCGGAGGAAGGCTAAAATTAAGGTTGAAACGTAATGTACTCTGATAAATGTAGAAGCTCAGAAATATAAAACGCAAAAGTATTTTCAAATAAAAATATAAGATAGAAACGTTTAGAAGTTATACCAAAATCGGTACAAAACTGAAAAAAAATGCGGTATAACAAGCGAAGAAAGAGAAATGAATTCATAGCACGACGGAGAAAACATAACAAAGAAAGAGAAAGAATGAGAAAAGAACAGCACAAGACGGGAAGGGCCAGCCAGCTATTGACGTAGGGGCCACACAAAGCCTCGCATTGTCTGCAACGCGCTGCCGTATGGCGTGGTCTGGCGCGGTAGAGCATGGATGGCATGGCGCAAAGCGGAGAACAGCCCTCTTCCATTGAGGCAAGTGTCTTCGTCGACGGCGCGACGCAGCGTTACTCTTTTGTCAGCTGTGCACTGCAGCACGCTGCTGTTTCTGCCGGCGCTCGGCAGCGCACTCCGGTGCCAAGGTGCGGAAACACTCGTGACGCACCGTGAGGGTACTCTCATGTTGGGAGAGAGATCTTGGAGGGTATTCCACTAAAATAATAAATCTCGGGTCTCTGGGAATTTCTTACTACAAGTTTTGCAAACACTCGCAAGAGTAGAAAGATGTTTTGGAGTAGGGATCAAAATATAAAACTTTATCATTCATTCTCTTGCCAAACAAGTGTTATTTTCTGCTTTACGTACAAGGGTTTTGATTTAATTTTTTTTTAAATTAAAAATAAGAACACGATGTATTTTGTCATATGTATCTTTTTAAATGTTGTAAAACCCATTAATTTTCATACTTATTGGAATCTACGTTTCAGCACGACTATTATATTCTTTATCTTTATTGTGAATGAGAATCACTAGTGAGTAACACGCTTAATACTCGTTCATAATGATCATTCTTATGAAAACCACCAAATATGATGTATATATCCGAACACTGCAGGTACTATTTGTTTTATATTCAGTTAGGTGATGGTGGTATATTCGGTTTAGTTGAAGTTGAATGAAAGTTATTATCAGTACCGAAAACTTATTTATTTTGCCTAAGCAGTTTTCGACATCTTTTGACGTCATCTTTAGGGACCTACAATCAAATATTTTATTTTAGATTTATTCAAGGTAACCAAAAGTGTCTTATTTCATAGTCTTCCATAAAATAAATTCAAGTAATCAATTTTTATTTCAGCTTTATATTTTAAATTGGGTAAAATTACAGCTTTTAAGTATCTCATAAATCATTAAAATCTACGAATACTGTGTTTGCAAGAATCCTGGATATTCGAGTATATAAACGGCTCCACTCAGTTCCACTTCATAAAACATATTTGTGGCATGAATTTAATAAGATTCCAATTTAATTATTTATTCCTGGATGAAAGAGAGATCCAAGATACATGAACAAAAAAAGTCAAAAAATTACGTAAACTTGTGGAGAAATGAAAGAAGGAACGAGATGCAGTGATAGAAAAAATAAATAGCTAATGATAAAGTGTATCCATATATTTCACATTCTATTGACACATAACGATAAATAAGATGTAAACTACCTATTTGAATTCTTAAATGAAAAATATTATTTGTACTGTGATCAATTAAATTATTTTGGGTGCTCAAAATTGGTGCTGAAGTAATTTAATGAATAATTCGAAAAGCCTTATATAAACGTCCATATCCTTAATGGAAAATCAGAATAGAGAAATACTGATTTCCCTCAGAGAGAATGACAATATTTCGTATATAAACAATGCGAGATGGCAAAACAAACAAAACACAGATCCAAGACATCTTTTGTAAACACATCTATAGAGGGAACTGTGTATATGTGGTGCTCTTCATAGTGATTCAGTGTTTATAAGTCCTACATCTCTTCATTGACAATAAAGGATACTTTCTTCCACATTGTGCTCAAGCGCCGCGTTTCCCATAAGTCTAATAGCCTTTTTGAAAGTCTTCTGGGGAGAGAAAGTGGTCAGAGATGAAATGGAGGCGAGAACGCTGGAACAAAAGAACTGCGAGTGGCGACACTGGGCTCGAGGCAATAGCTAAAGACGAAGCACAAGCCTCCCATTCTCTGCAGATAATTGGGTTCTACAATCCGACAGACGTTTGCTGGTCCTGCGGAACGGACTCGGTCGTATATTCTTGTGTCACTGGGCGAGGGATCCCGAATCTGGATAGTGTATTCCGTTCCTACATCTAAATCACTCAACCTCAATAGCAGTGTTTTGTATAAAATCGTATCATCTTATTGCACGACTAATATTATAGGATGAACATGTTAAACACATTGATTCAGCGACATACTCGTATATTTTTTCAGGCAACAATAATACATACACATTAGCATGAATATATGGAAACCTGTTCCAAAATCTTGTCAACAGTTAGTAAACATATAATAATAACATGCATATATTTATATTTGCATATATTTACATGCATATATTTGCTTGCTTCCGGAGAGTAAATTAGTTTTTTTCCTCCACGTGGTCATACGCAGTTTGTACTGTTTTT
>NNCF01125907.1:1057459-1068005 GCA_002313205.1 Laupala kohalensis | reverse complement strand
AAGTTTTAAGGGCTCTAATGATCTCGATGTTGACGATCCCTAAAGCCCCACACAAAAACAAACAAACAAAAAAAAACACTTCGTTTCGACGTGGATTTACGGCGTTTATCGATAAATAATAACATTATTCGCCCAAAAAAGGTCTTAAATTTTTAACTATTTATTATGTATTTTACATCTCAATTAATGAAAAGGGGGGAAATATTTGGTGCGTTGTTCTGATTTGTTCGGATGAGTTCTTGAAATTTTGAAATGGTATTGCTATTGTGATACAGAGTTCACTGAGGAAGGGTTTATTTAAATTCTAATCTTATGCAAGAACGGGGGTGAAATGTGACGCAGTATATAGAGTAGAAGAAAGCATGTATGGATGCATAACTGGATTTCGTAGATGGATCGAGAGAGGGATGCGTAGATATATTAACGAATAGATGGATTGATTGCTCGCGTGTTGGGTGTGGGTAGTAACGGAGTAGCATGCCACATCCCAGTCTGCGTCGGGTGCCTTTGTGAGGGGTAATCGATGGGGCGGATCTCCAGACAATGGCCGGGGCCACTCGGGTGCCACACCATATAATCCACCCCTCCTTACCCTCCCATTGGTCTCTCTGCTTCGCTTTACACTCACGCCGCTCCGCCGTTTATAAATACACGCCTCCTCGCCAAGCGCTGCCTCCAGAGAAAGTGAGTGCACCTTTTGGGACGATGGTATTATGTCACAGAACAGAGCTCCATGACATAATTATCAGAGTTTTTATGCACAATATAATCAGTTATCATATTAATAGACATTGTAATCAGTATTTTTTTTCTTTCAAATCTTTAAATCTCACTATTATTATACGAGAAATAATTGTAAGTCTTAATCGTCTATCTCTTAAACTTATGGTGGGATTTTGATGAGACTTGATAAATGGCTTTTTTTTCAATATCAGAAATTGAATAACATAAGTGTAAATCTTCTAAAAATTCCTTGTACAAAATTATTATAGGGCAATAATTTTGTGTAAAAAACTTTCTTCGTCCGTGAACGAAACACAGGTCCTTCCCTTGTGTCCGAGATACATCCGCTGGACACTCACCTACATGTCATGACATTTGACTGTTCTGTGGAACGTTTTACGCTGAAGTAATTCACAACTCTCGCTACCGATGACTAAGATGATACACGAGATATTTCCCAGTAGCGCGGGCACCGCTCCTTAAAACGTCGATATAAATTATTTTTATAAAACAATACTTGAAAATATTCTTATATAGAGTAAGCGCCAGCGTTGGTCTGTCCCCTAGTAAAATAATACTAAAAGTAAGAAAACAAGTGTATAACAATTTTTGTTTTTAATATATTTTTCACGTAAATATAATTTAATACACAAATTGAATTAACTTATCAAATTAGTTATGAAAAATGTATATAACTTCAAGTACTAAAAGTATACTTAAAATTATTTTTATAATAAACACGAGCGTAGGTCGTTTGCCTGATATTATCTATTATAGTCACAAAAGCATTGTTTCTTTTAGTAATACCACCACTATACAAAACATTAATTCGAGTTTTGGACACGGGTAAACTTAAAACATTACGCATTAAGAAACAAACAAACAAACGATTCTTCAGGCAGAGGGAAATATTAAAAAAGGTTATATTGTTCTTTGGAACCGAAATTATATTAGCCTTGTGTAGATTCATGGGGAACATATTCTAGGTGAAAAATTGTCTTACTTCATTCACCTGCTTTTATGTTGAATTACGTTTTTATTGTGTATGGTTAGATTAAAAATTGTTATAAATAAACTTTCAAAAGCCTTTAGATTTTCAATAGATATCAATCCGATTTCAAGAGTAATTTGTTGCGCCAATAATCAAAACATGATAGGAGTGAATTCATGGGAGCTCAGGTAGTATTGAAATATAAAAGCCATTAGGCGCATTAACACTTTCTCTACAAAAACTTATACCATATTAATACATATATTTTAAAAAGTTTTTACTGTAATCCACCACTATTAATTAGAATGCCAATGAATAGTGTTTAATACAAGTTCACTGAATGTAATTCATATTGTGTGAGTGTAAAGATATATTCTTAAAATATTGTAATGAATTAACATATGACTGTATTCCACAACACATTTTGGGAAACCGGAAATATTTTACATCAAATGGTATGATTATACGTGTTTTACTGCTTTCTAAGTCCATTTTGGGAATAGGTTTACCCTCTGTAGAGGATGGTCATTGTTTCGAAATGAACCTGCAGGTCGTATGTCAAAAGCGCCTGGACTGAGCAAGCGCCTCTTGCGTGCGGATGCGACGCGCGCTTGCGCAGTTCGGCAGAATTGACGTTCCCGCCTTGAAGATATAGTAAAATATCTTCAGTAGCCTGCTGAAGGCCGTTGTGTAAACAGCGAACGTATCCAAGCTGCAACTACCTCGCAAAAGGGTGGTTTAAAATTACCCCACCAGGTAGCTCCAGCGACCGGGCACACGAAAGGCCAGCAATATAAATTCAGAATTCTTGCATCAGAGAGCGTGGCTGTCGCTACACCTTGACAGTCGAGTGACAATGAACTTTCATCTGTTTTAGGCTGCTTCTTTTACGAGAAACGAGCTCGAGGAAGAAAATACGTATTGTATCGCATAAAATTCGTTTTATTCCAATTTTTTTCATATTGAAACATTTATCTGGAATTCACATTGTAAATAGTGTAAATTATTTCTTAATTTCAAGTTATTATTAGCAGAGCAATAAAAACTTCCGAACAATGAAATCTTATTTTTTATAAGCTCCAATGAGATTGATTCTACTTCAACAATAGGTTAATTTTTTATTGAAGTGATCTTCTTTGCATACACACTTGTGAAAACGCTGTTCCTAGGAGCCGGCTGATTTTATTCTGTGTTTGTGTGAACAGTCATAGAATGTACTGATATTTTGGACGATGAGATCATTGATCTGGGAAAAAGAGTTCCTCAAACAAGGGATGAAGATGAGCGCTTATCTTCAAATTACCTGTGATACGGATTGTGATAAATAGAGTGATGTTGCATCGCATACGTCCAACCTAGCGCATGCAGTTTCGTCCCACGAATTGGTTCTGCGTATACTCAGAAAACCTCACTGCGTATTACGTTAAAGCGCCGTTCCTTGCATACGCCATTAGTGATACGGCAGTGAGAGAGCTCTATGATAGATTTGAAGTTATCTTAACGCTTATTAACAAGTCTATGTTTTCTACCTAATATTGGCCGTTTATATTTCCTTCTTTTAATTTCATTTTGTACATTACGAACATTATAAATCTTCGTCAAATCGAAATAGGAACTCGCACTCTCCTGCAGCGAGGCACGTTAGGTTTAAACGAGGATATTTACTGGAAAATCACCGTAATTTATTCCCTGTGCGATTTTTTTTTTTTTTTTTTTTTTTGAGAATGAAAAAGAATCTTTTCGTCGACATCTCATAAAGTGTCAAGTTTAATTCAGAACTGAAAAGGGTTAGCTAATATTTTTTTCGATTGGTAAAGTACCTAACTCGTGCGTCTTGGACTTTACGTACACTTCAGGCTAAGTGAACAGCATGCAAAACCTTTTCTAATATCTCATGAAAACTCATTTTCCGTAATGACACAACGGGCACAGATAGACAAATCTCTAAAGACTGCGCAGTGAATTTTAGCTCAAGATATCCTGCTATTTTAAAATGGAGGATATACAATACCTCATTCGAATAAAATACAAACTGAACTAAGTGAAGAAAACAAACCAAAATGTAAATCACATTTTAGATTTTAAAACTTGATATACGACTGTTGTTAATTTTAAAATTTTGTATCTTTTAAGTTATTTTGCGGCTGATTTATTATGTTGTGAAGTTGATTCGCTTATACTGTTTAAAATGATATAAAAGATGTTATAAGTGATCAAAATCAAATTTGGAATTAAAAATAGAGGTAAAATATATGTAGTCCTTATCGCAATTAAAGAATTGAAAAGTTGTCCACCCTCAAATAATAAAAGTCGATGTGTCCTCCACATGTTGTTGATGTAAAATATGATGTTAATTTTTTTATGACTTGAGATATGAAGATGTAAATTTGTTTGCTAAGCTCTAAACGTCTGTAGTAAAGTGTTGATGTGTAAATTTGGTATAGAATAATTCATTCCAAAAGTAGATGCCTAATTCAATGAATTATACCAGGAAAGATAGAAGATTCAAAAGATACACATTATAGGGCAACGAATATGCTGTCTCCTGAAAGGAAGGAATCTCAGATCCTGCGCTGCAGATAGCTTGCGCAAGCTCACGACATTGCTTCACAAAAGACCTCGCTTTTTCTTCGTATAGTCTCGCTACAAACTAATAGGGTCAGCCAGGATGAATAGAGAGGGGGTTTTCCTTTATCCTTGATGAATATTCATGATCATCCTATCGATGTCTAAAATTACGGGAACATGGCACCTGCGTGTTGAGGGGAAAAAGATTGCAGTTCCTTTTTTGGATTAGAATAAAAAATGCATATACAAAGATCTTTTGAATTTTTCCTTCAAAAATGAAACGTAAAATCTATCGAATATAAAGGAAAATGGCGGGGGGGGGTATATAAAATATTTTGTCTTCGCTTCATAACGTTTTACGATTTCAATCGTAAAGAGGAGATACATGTAAAAGACACCAATATTCGTGATTAAAAAGATGTGTAAGCGCATGATCGAAATGCAAACACTATTCAAAGAACCCCATCAGATTTATTTCATCTATTTAGTTTAAAAAATTAAATGCTTGTTTTCCTTGCTATTAAATTATTTTACAATTCAAAATGGCCCACTAATTGGTACTCTTATGATAGTATAACTGAAATTGTATCACGGGCTTACTACTTTCTACTTTACAATAATACAGAATGTGTAAGAAATGTATTGTAATTGGTCAAAAAAAATCAAGATCTCTTCGGATCTTTACCAGGGGAGTCAATTCTAAAATTTTGTTGATGATTTCCAACGTCGTGTGCGCATGATAAAAATTTTCTTCCCCCTAAAACTCACAAAGAAATGAATGCATCGAAACAAAACTTGAGAATTGACTTTGAATGCGTTGGGAAAAGAGGCCTATTTCTGGACAGCACATTCTGGCTTTATTTACACTCTGTTACCCGCTTTCAGTTTTTTTAAAAATCTAAATTATGGAAACATTAATATAAACATTCTTATTGTGTAAAGAATCCTGCGTACATATTGTTAAACACCATTTCCGTACGTTGCACCGTTTTCGAGATACAGCAAAAAAACCTTTACGCAAAAAAAGATTATCCTGGAAGCGTCTTGTTCAGATCAGCCATTGAGACAATTGCAAAGAGTTCAAGGGGGAAGATTATATTTCAGGACACCCCTTTTCTTCCATATGCAGATGTATAGGCAACACTCCTTTTGTTAGATTTGCGGGTATATATTTTTAAAATGAACGAACTTTTTAATTTGTCGTTATTTTTGATAGTTTTAATATGTTTATATAGCTTATCTTCAAAAAAATTTATTTCAATATAGGCTTTTTACTGGCGTTTAGTAGCTAGAGCTATAATTGAGTGGGGGACAATCCACATATATTACTAAGTGGGAAACACATTCACTTTTTATTACGTGAGAAACACACTCTACTAGACATAGCTTTCGCTACCTTGCAACATTATAAGCAATGCTCGGATTTTGGGTGTCTAGCTTTTTCTTCCATTGCTTTGAGGAATAGATATCTACCACTTGAACCTCGTGCGACCATATAACGTTAATTTAATATTACATATAAATGAATATTTTTGAAGATTTTGTTTGTATTTTCAAATTATTAAATTAACTTGCTTTAATCAATCGAAATTTATATGTTTATTATTGCACAGATGAGCTCAGTGGCATTATTCTACTAATCAAATTTACACGTGCACTTTGCTAATGATATGTAGACATGCACGTAATTCATTTTTTATAGTGCATTGCACAGAATTTGAGGGGTAATTGCTTGTTCATCTAGGGTGAGGTGACGGGGATCGAAGGACCAAAGAATGAGGAAGTAGTTGAGGTGCTGGACATGCCAACAAAACAATTTAATATAAAATAATCATGAAAGTAATGAAAGAATACAAAGCTGAAGCTCAGGTGATGTGCTGCGATGAGGTGAGACGTTCCGCTTCCTGGAAGAGTCCGCCTGAATGTGCGTTGGGTTGGTGTCGATTTGATGATTTTGAGTTGACGCAGTTGAAGTTGAGGTCGAACTTGCTGATAGCTTAACACGTGGCGATTCAACCTGAATATTATCTCGTGAGGGACGCTGTGCCGAATGATCACGAGAGGTGCTGTTGTCGGTTGAAAATAATTCCCCGAGCTGTCTCATGGTGGAAACTGAAGGGGAAGTCGTCGACTTGCGTGCCGAATGATGTGTGTACTATGATACATTTGATGTTGACTCCTCGGTCGAGTTTTGGCAAGTGAGTGTTCACATGTCGTGGCTGCCAGGTGAGGAGTGTTGAGATGAGTTCATATGATGAGATAATTGATAGCGTGACGTCGCGACGTCACTGGTTGACCGCGTCAATCTGGCTCGATGGTTTGAATAGTACGTAATGTGAAGTTATTGTAGATTTTTCTGGCGAGGAAATGCAGCCTCGTGGATTCCAGGATAATTAATTGCAGACTCGTTTATTAATTAACTCAGTAATACTATGTTCAACCATTTTATTCACTTTTTTAAACTGAAGTCGTTAATTTTCAGTGGATCAATGAGTTTTGAATAAATTGTTCATGGAAGCTGAACAATTGAGAGATGTCACTCAATTGGCACAAAGAGCATAGAGTTCTTAGGTTGTCTTCTCGTTTTATGTTGCAACGACCAATGTCTGAACATGCATATTTCGAATTTTTGTGTGCATTTAATTGAATATTAGTTGCATTAAGACATATTTAGAGCATATTTTCCAACTTTTAGCGCATATCAATCCGAGACCTAATTATAAGAAACACTTTAGGTACCAAAATTTTTTTCAGATGAATGTTGGTATGGACAGAAGATAGTGCAGCCACGAAATGCGGAACGCACAAATGAGGAACGCACAAATGAGGAACGTACAAATGAGTAATGTACAAAACTTTGAGTCAAAAATCTAACACTCGAAGTTTTCGTGGTGGAAGTTATTGATTAGATAGTTAAATTAAATGCTAGAATTCAAACAAATAGCATAAATGAGTATATCAGACGTGTAGTTCTCTGATGAGCTGTTTCGTTGCCACATAGCTCTTTGGGGCANCTCTGATGAGCTGTTTCGTTGCCACATAGCTCTTTGGGGCATAAATGAGTATATCAGATGTCTAGTTCTCTGATGAGCTGTTTCGTTGCCATAGAGCTCTTTTGAGCGCTTGGTTCTCATTTACGATTCACTGCACGAGAGACACGGGTCTCCATCTTGTACCTGCGTTTCTCCTTAGAGACGGCAAAGCATGACTACAAGTCGTGTAATATCCTGTCTCTTTACAGCAGTCGCATACTTAACTCAACCCAATGGATGGGTATCTGAATAAGGGTCATTCCATGTCAAATCAATCTCACCATCGCAGATTTTGATACAATTTTGTAGGGAGGTAGCCTTCATATAGATCACTATAAATATCAAATAACGTAGTAGGATCCCAACTTGTTTGCAATTTACAGCTATGTAACCTTTAAACAAAATGCTTAAGAACGGTTATACACAAAACATTTGAATTGCTCTGAACTATCTTGTTAATAAAATAGAAAACTGGAAAATATGTCGTTTACCAGCGTATTTCATGGGGTTTACTCTGATACATTACATAGGACAGGCCAAGAAGGAAAAAATGTCAGATTTTAAATTAAAATATTGATTTTAATTTCTCAAATTAATTCCAGGCATTGTTGATAAACCATCCTGCAAAATGTGTGTGTGATGATGATAATGTGTTTAGTATGATAACAATAAAAGAATAAAGGATATCATATTTGTGCGACAAATACAATACGGGTGCAATGAACACTGTCAACTTCCTTCTTTTTGTGAATGATCATCTAGCAGAGAACTCATTAATTTGAAGGTGCAAAATGATCGTCACAGTGAATGCATGGGTTTACGAATGTTATTATTTATAAGACTTTTCGCAAAATAGAAATGTAAATCCTATTTTTAATACGGCACATTATATTACAATTTCATATATTCAATAATTTGAATTTTAAAAAGTTTCAATAGATATTATATTGGTTAGAAAATCTTATATTTGTTGAAATTCATCGTTTATGAATGTACCGGAGCTTTATAATATTGAAATAATGTTGGAGTATAAAACTATTGAAAACTAACTTACCTCAAAATGAGGAAATAGGTATTATACAATCCCGTTAAAATTATGAAAATATCATAACATCCATCAAAATCAATTAACAAATTTCAACATGTCAGTACCATAAATATACCTTAATACCAATGAGTATACGTACTCGATATAATGATCTTGACGTTGGTTAGCCTTAAACCCCGCCCCCCCAAAAAAAGAACGTCCTCGATATAAATTAGTTTGTTGTCCTCCACGTGGTCATACGCAGTTTGTACTGTTTTTTGATAAATTTATTAAATATAACCATCGACGCTATTATTTTCTTATGTGATAATTTAAAAAAATATCATGATCTAATAAGTTGTTCTATTTTTTCTAATTTATTACAGCTGTGACAGTACAGGTATTAGTTGTTATTTCTACAAGTTTGTCGAACATGAAAGCTCATATTTCTAAATTGCGAATGTATGTTTACTAACGACAGAATGTTGAGCCTTAGAAAACTGCACGCTACGGGAGCAAAGAATAATAATGGTTGGATGGAAATGGTGTACAGTTGACGAATGCGAAAGGGTGGTGTAGTGGGTAACACCTCTGCGATCAAAGCAGGAATCCCAGGTTCGATTCCCGACTCGTCGCCATTTTCACCTGACCGAAAGTTATCAAAGAATAATTAGTCAAATAAATCAGAATTATAGTTGTAATAAAGTTTGGTAATGTTGTAAACTAGACAAAATTAACAAGTGACGGATACGCTAGATGCCAAATAAAAAAAGAATGCACGGAAGTACCACATGCCCAGTCAGCAACAAGACAATATAACTACGAAAATTATTAAAATGCATGTATAAAAACAATAATAATTGACGTAATTACAGAAATGTGGATTGAACCATATTATTTCTATTGACTGATCGCGAGACTTGAAGTAATTGCAACTCTCTCTCATCGTATCGATGACACCCAAAAGATAATCTGAATGAGAACTGAAAGGAAACAGAAAGAATTGCTCAAGGAATTGGAGCGAAATTTAACTGGAGAGAAAAATACTTCCTAATAAATCCAGAAATTTCAGATCATATAATTATTTTAGGTAATTTTTGTTTTCGATAATAATTTTTGTTGTCAATTTATTCAAGAAATTACAATACGTTTAATTAATATCACATTTCGTTACAATTTTTTAAACCAATCCGCCTCCCCCCCCTCAGTCTAAAATATTTTTAGAATAAAAACTTTTTTGTAATTATAATGTTGCTACTTTCCGATAATTTTTACTAGATCAACTATTACATACACTGAGAACATTTCTAAAACCAAAAATGTAAGAGTATGTTGGTATCTTTTTTATGTTAGATGAATACTAGTATTTGAAATATTTGATATTCTCACAACATATTCGTTGCAAATGATCTGACAATAAGATGAGGGCAAGAGGAAAACACACCCTCAAAACAAAACAGTCTGGCTATTTTTCGCCGAAATTATAAGAGAAAATCGATCATTGTATTCTAACGCTTTCTTTTTGTTTTATTTAACATGGTTTTGAAACTTGTGTTATCATTTCCAGAGAGATTGAAATTTATTATCTACAAAGCATGCTTAATGGTTAAACTTTTAATTAGGTTTTTAATTACGTTCCCGCTTCCTAATACATTATAAATCTGTATTTATTGTTCTAATATTATGAGAAGTTCATTCTTTCAAATAATGTATATTAGCGTATCCATTATTAAATTTTTGACTACCACTATTACCACTATCGAATCACGAACACTACATTTGTATACAAAGTAAACATGGTAGTTCAAATAAAAATAATAAGAAAATTTATTGTCAAAGAACAGAACAGACTGCGTATGACCACGTGGAGGACAATAAACTAATTTACTCTCCGGAAGCAAGCAAGGGACCATCCCATCAATTCCGATCAAGGACCCTAAGGCAGAGGCGGATTCAAACATTTCAGCAAAAGTTCCTAGATAAGATAAAAATATATGCAAGTTATAATACATATATAATGTCAATATGTTTGTAATTTAACGCAAATATGTTTGTAAATTTACATGTACAAGTTATTATCTAACCATAGATTATTCTGAATATACTGTTTAAAAATCATAAGAGTAGAAAAAAACATTAAATTCACGATTTATTGTTACAATAAAAACGCCCCTAGACAAAGCCTAGAGAACCTGTATAAGAAAT
>NNCF01125907.1:1046924-1057105 GCA_002313205.1 Laupala kohalensis | reverse complement strand
ATATTTAATTCCTTGAATAAAGGTTTACAAGAGTTTCGGGGGTGAGATTTACAAATTATCCGAACTATCCTCTTCTGAATTCTGAACGTTTGAATACTCTGACCGGAATTACCCCAGAAGGTAATGCCATAACTTAAATGAGGGTACACGTTTGCAAAATATACGCAACGGGAAATACGTGGACTAACTGCGTTAACTAAATTTCGGAAACTAAATTTCGGTTGTCAACGTGACAATTCCATTTGAGGCTGTCTTGAATATGGAGACCTAAGAATTTTGTATTCGTAACTGTTTTTAATTGTGTTCCGTTTAAAGAAAGAGAAACCTGGGATAAAGGTTTTGTATTACTATTGTGAAATGAAATAAACACTGTTTTGACAGTGTTTACAATGAGACGATTTGCATGGAACCAAGTCGAAAGGTTAGACAAAACTTTTCGAGCGTTGGCATGTTTACANCAAAACTTTTTGAGCATTGGCGTGTTTACATAGTAAATTAGTGTCATCAGCAAAAAGAACCATTTTGCAACCTGATGTGGATGATGACATGTCGTTCACATACAATAAAAAGAATATAGGGCCGAGAATTGATGCTTGGGGTACTCCGCAAGTAAGTAGCTTTGTTTCTGAAAGACAACGCTCAAGTATTTTATTTTTAGTATAGGATATTTCTACCTGTTGATATCTATCTTTTAAATAAGAAGTTAGCCATTGATGTGGAAGTCCACGAATGCCTAAAGAATGCAATTTGGAAATGAGAATTTCGTGATCGATGACATCGAATGCTTTGGATAAGTCAAGAAAAACACCCTGAGGATTTTCTCCACAGTCAAGAGATGTGGTAACATCGTTTAAGAAGGAAAATATGGCGCTTGTAGTGGAAAAGGATTTCCTAAAACCGTGTTGATCGTCAGAGAGAATGTTATATTTTGATAAAAAATCTAGAAGACGCTTATAGAACAATTTTTCTAGGATTTTTGAGAAAGTGGGTAGTAGAGATATTGGTCGGTAATTTCCAATATTAAGTTTGTTTCCTTTCTTGTGTAAAGGTTTCACTTTAGCTCTCTTAAATATTTTAGGAAATACCCCTTCCGATAAAGAACTGTTAAAAATATTTATGAGCGGATTTACTATAGCATGGGACGAAAATTTAACCATAAACTCAGGTATACCATCTACGCCTGTAGAAAATTTGTTTTTTAATGAGCTGATGATTCTCATGACTTCACTGGCGTTAGTTTC
This sequence comes from Laupala kohalensis, assembly GCA_002313205.1. Classification (NCBI taxonomy): domain Eukaryota; kingdom Metazoa; phylum Arthropoda; class Insecta; order Orthoptera; family Trigonidiidae; genus Laupala; species Laupala kohalensis. The sequence continues at coordinate 1,055,864 of NNCF01125907.1, read as the reverse complement.
GGAAGTGAACATAGAATTGGGTACGTGGGTGGATATAATTGGAGGACATTGATTTGGATATATTGAGTTCGTTATTTTACCAACTTCTGAGAAGTGAGAATTAAACAAATTTGCGATGTCCTGAGGATATGTTACGATTTAGCCATCGTTTAGTAAAGAAACATTTTCTTCGCGATTTTCAGAAATTGACGTGTAATTTTTAACAATATTCCACATGGCTTTCATCCGGTTGTTCGATTTTAGTAAAAACAAACCTTTTCTCGTTGTTTCATTTAGTTATTTTTATTTTAAACCTTGCGTCTTTCCCCCTTGTTCTGCGTATTTATTGCTTTTATAAGGTTTTGTGAAATCTATTTTGTTGCATTTTTAACCTTGTGGAGGGAGCGATTTCGAATTAAATTTAAAAGAGCAATAAAATGCAAATTTTTAAAGATTTTTTGAACAGTGTAATATATTGATTTAAATTAACGTAATTTAATCAGAATTCACTTGTTTATTATTCAAATATAGAACATACTGAACAAATATAGAACGAGCTCAGTGGTATAACTCAACTAATCCAACTTACATATGTATCTCTCTACTAATTACAAAAGAAACGTAAAATGGTGATTTAAAGAAACTATTTTGATTGTTTCAGATCAATTAATTGGATTTTAGTGCATATTTCAGACCATTTAAGTGTATATTTAGAAATATTAAAGGGCGCATTTTCCCACTTTTTAGTACATATTGTGCCACGATCTAGGCTAATTGATTGATGATACTCTTACACTTAAAGATTTAAATAAATCAAAAAGGAATCAAAAGACTTTTGAATAGGCAAAAACAATTTATTTATAACAACACAAACATCATATTGGCATCACAACCCTTACATTCATGAATAATTACCAGTTTGCTGGTTTTGATAACATAAATATATTTGACTCTAAAGATTATATTTTCTCGTATTACACCTCTTTATAATATCTTTACATCTTCTTGTATCTTCTCGTCTCGTGGTTCAAGAGCCGACCTTGCACTAGAATGCTCGGACCTCGCGTGAGACACCTTCAACATCGGCCCATCGGAATCACGTTCTCTTCATCTCTTGTTGCTCGAAAACATTTAACTTTCTAACAAATTATTGTCTTTGACTCGGAAGAAAGTTTAACATAATATGTTCTCTTAACAGACAGAACCACAACCTCAGAACTCGTTTTGTCTAGAAAAGTCTCATGATCTCGTATCAGACTGACTCAGTAAAAATCAGTGAGTGAATGCCAAGTTAACTAGCCTCGGGGATAGTAACTGATCGAAATGAGAACTAGCATCGTAGATGGATACTGAGCTAATGCCAAGTAACATCGTTGGTAGCTAATGAAACGACTGATAGAATGAGAATAGAATGAGAATGAGAATGTCTCCTGTGCTACCTTCGTGAGGTAAGCATTTTCTGGAGTGGGGGGTAGAGGTTCGCATCTTACAGCCATATGCTCCGACCACTAGAGCGGAATAATTCACTATTGGCTGGCGTGGCACTCGCGCGTATTTAAACCAAATATCTGGAGTGTGTCAGTATCTATCCGAGACCTGTCGGCATCACGTATTTCAGTTAGTTTATTAGGTTTAATGACGTTTCGACAGTTAAAGCCATTGACACCAATTTTAAGATGAGTCATTAGTGACAAGATATTTAAAGAAAGAAAGAAATATTTTGTAAACACATAGGTCAGATTCATAAAAAATATATTTAAAAAATAAAAAAAGAGAGATAGTTACGCAGATATATTTATGACTACACACTTATTCTAAATCTTATTTTAATAATACGTACTTTAATAACATCTAGTTTAATGTTCCCAATAACACCGTAATAGAAAGAGACGTTCTCAGTGCTGGTAATACCCTGCAGAGGTAGCAGCGTGAAGGAAGGAGAGCAGGCGCGTGGTTGGTTGGCCAGCCACAATGCGAAGGGAAATTAGGGGCGCGACTTTTCATTGTCCCGTCGTTCCCCCTCACCGTCATTCTTTTGTTGGCGGACTGACACTCGTGCAGAAGTGAAAGGAGAAACAGGAGAGGGAAGTTTTAATCAAGCTAAGGCTTCGCTTACACTGTAAACTCTTTGGAGATGCATGTACCTGCCGTGTCATTCGCACTCTGAGTTATGTTATTCTCGTATGAGATTCAACTACGGCGGTGATGTACAACATAATATTTTCTATGTACTTTCGATCAATCAGGCAAAATTTTACCCGATGAATTAAACTAATGTTTATTCACTAATAACGCGTACCTTTATTCTTATCAATTAATTTATTTTATTTCAAGCTGGAAAAATTAAATATTCTATTTCTTTATTTTTTTAAGTATTTTTAATATTTCGTGTTAAAATTAAATGTTTTGAAATTATGATGTAGGACGGGGTATTTTCCGAATACAATTTTCTATCAATGATCTGGATCTTGACCACTCAATACAGTTGTAATAGTATCGTGAGGGCTTGGTCAATAACACAAAACTTAATAACTCTCCAGCATTTGTTTTTATTTGAAACCTTCCTCAGGGTTCGTTATTCTATTATGGACAAATCATGGGAGAACTGGTAAGAAACCACTTTCCACTCTGTGGTATCAACCACTCTCTGGTTGATTTTAATAAAAGTTAAATCCGTCTTGTACTTTATCACGCCATTGCTGTAGTACCTTTTAAATAACTTATAACAATTTCAAAAACTATTTTCTTGCATGATTGTGTTGTCTTATGACTCATATTAATTTAGTTTTATGTGTACTCATCGTTGGCACGGTTGTGTACATAAATTCTGTAGCTCCATCCTGGCCCCGGTTTTTCTCCGGTTTTCCTTCGAGTATAGGCGGACTTTTTATACAGCTTCTCTAAGCTTTGTCTAGGGGCGTGTTTATTGTAACAATAAATCGTGAATTTAGTGTCATTTCAACTCTTATGATTTTTAAACACTTTACTCAGAATAATCAATAGTTATATAATAATTTGTACATGTAAATTTTTTGCGTTAAATTACAAACATTCTGACATTATATTAGTATTATAAGTCGCAGCTAACTTTTCATTTTATCTAGAAACTTTTGTTGAAATTTTTGAATCCGCCCCTGCCTTAGAGCTCTTGATCGGAATTGATGGGATGGTCCCTTGTTTGCTTCCGGAGAGTAAATTAGTTTATTGTCCTCCACGTGATCATACGCAGTTTTTTTGACAAGAAGTTTATTATTATTATTATTATTATTATTATTATTATTATGGGACTTCCTCCCAGCACACCACACTGTTCTCTGTTGAAACAAAAACCCAAATATTGGAAAACCGAGTTATTAAGAAATAGGTATTGACCAAATCCTCACGATTTGATCACAACAATTCTCTACTTTTTCTCTCAGGATATACCACGTCAAATATTAATTCTTTCAGCACAGATTTATGAGACAAAACTGTGTCTTGCCTCCCCACCACCACGTTTAATTCGATGTAAAATGTCCTGAATCTCGAGAGGTAGATTGTGACTTTTATTATTGAGATGCTTTATGTGAAGAGGAGCTACAATAATGAACTGCGGTAACATTTGTATGATAAACGGTGTTAAAGAGTCGTAAACTTTAAAATATTTCAAACGGATTCATTCCGTTAAAGTGATAAAGTCAGTGATGTATAACTTGGTATAATTAATTGCATGTCTTTTTGCGGGAAGTGCTTAAAGGGGAAACAGTGAAATGCAATGTTTGTGAGTTTTTGGGTATTAATAATTAAAGCAATATTTTATAAAAGCTGTGTTTTCTTCACGAAGTTGTGTTTTCTATATTTGACGTAAATTATCGACCGAACCCCGATCCTCTCCTAGCCATTTTTATAGCAGGAGAACATATATTATCCCTGAGAATGCTAGCCGAGTGGTCTAGGTAAGTTATTGTATTAAATTTATTACTCATTTACTCCACTAAAATTTTTATATTACAATTGGCGTCGCAAAGTGAGGGCTGACATTTTTTTCCCATTTTTATACATTACAATTGGCAACCCTCCATAATTAATTATATATATTTTTTTTTCAAAAAGTAAATGTATATTCACAACTGATCTTTCACGGTATTTATTTCCTGAACTAAACGAATAAGAATTTTAATAAATATAATTAAATTATATGGCCTCATAAAAATATAAAAAGGAAAGAATACTGCTTTATCGTAATGTGTGAATACTGCTTTATCGTAATGAGCGTCGGTCCGCAGACGACAGCGGCCTTCGCAGAAGGTAGATTCAGCGGAACTACTCTATACAACGAGCAACGCCAAGAGCTCGCGAGGGAAATTGCTGGTCGACTGCCGACCGGTTTACAGCGAACCCTAATCCAACCCTCCACCATAGCTAGAGGTCTCGAGGATGCTCGGCTATGATTTCTAGACGCCATCCATCCTTCATAGCTTGGGGCCTTGTAGATGCTCAGCTTTGATCCCGACGTTCCTCACAGAGACCCCTTCTTACGATACGCTTGAAGCCGGTCCGCCAAATAACGATGGTCTACCGGGAGTTCCATGCTTGGCACGGTCGTTGCCACTATTCGCGGTCACTGATGTAAGCTAGCAAGAGAAATAAACTGAATGATTGTCATGACGGTGGTTAGACTACTTGAGACTCCCTCTCTCCTCATCGCTAGGCCTTTAAGTTAGTTTAGAATCGATGATGAGGATGTTCACCGAAATTGTTCACGACAGCTTGAAATATAGTCCAACAAAAAATAATGCAGAAAAATGGGTTTTTATTTTTCAATCGTTAGCGCTTTAAAGAAACTTATCATAGCGTTTATTGTTCGTTGAAAAATAATATTAATTATTTACTTGACTTGTAATTATTATATTGATCAGATTCAATGCAAATCCATTCAACAAGGCCGAAGAATGGTAATGCTATACCCTCCATGAACCTCTTGGACACATCTTAGGGCTAATTGTGCGGCAGATCGCTTTTTAATCTATTACTAGATCTCGCCGGAATTGATACTTTGTCGTCTACATCCAAATGTTCGGAGCACTACATAGTGAGCTACGATGACTCCGCCATGCATTCAAGAAAAACCATTAATTTTCAAAACTATATAACTAGCATAACATTTACCCACCTCGTACGGTTGCGCACTGCTGAGTTTGTTGTTATGGTACAACCCTTCGCTACAATGTAGTGCAAACTTGCATACAAAATCCCTAATACATACACTCGTGAGAAAATGTCAAAACACACATTTCATCCTAATTCACTTCAAATTATCCTCTACAGTGCCTGTAAATATACCTGCAAAAAATATGTTAGATATATATGTTTAAAATTAATTGTTCTTATAAGAAATTAAACAATTATTTAAAATTTTGACATATATTTAATAAAAGTCACACTTACTAATAACATTACATGTATCGTTCCGCTTTCCTGAAATATATCATTGCTTCGTCTATGTAGTCCCACAACATACGAAGATCTTCCTCTTCATCATCACCCTGCAGCATTATACTACGTCTGACCACAAACCTCATATTTTCTGCGTCATACAATTGCTTCACTCTGAACTGTCTCTTTCTCATAATATCCAACATCCTCTCGTTTTGTTCCTTTTCTTCCGACAACTTCTGTTGAAGAGCTGTTATGAGAAAATCCATTTCGGAACTGGTAAGACCTTCCTCGCCCAATTCTTGGATACCACCTTCGTACTTCCGAAAAGAATCCCAACCTAGGATATCCCCAAGGTTCATTCCAAAGCCCGTACCTCGATATCGTTGTATAGTTTTAACTAATTCTCTACCTTGTTCTCGTAAAAAGTATCTTTCTCGTTCCCTGGTCTCTAGATCCCACTCACCCTCCTCTTCCTTAGCTCTCTCTTTCTTTGGAGTTGCAGCTACGGCTGCTCCCGCTGTTGCACCTTCTTCTTCTTCCCCTTCTAGTTCTTCGCCTTCCCCTTCTTCATCTACTAACTCATACAATTTTTTGAAGTCGTCCTCTATTTCATGTAAAATTTCGCTTAGTTTCCGCACTTTTTTCATCTTGGGTTTTTCCAATGGCACGTTTTCGTGGTACGCCTCCTGAGCCAAAAGGGCCTTCTCCGTTATCATCAATTCCTCCACGTCTCGAGGAGAAGTTAATGTTTCTTCACCTTCCCCACTCATCTCTTCCCAGTCATAGTCCACTGGTGGCAACCCCAGAAGTTTTTCGACGTCGGTGAGACTTCTATCCGTCGGAGATCTTGGTAATTTTACATCACCTTTTACCATCCTCTCTTCAATAGCTCCGAACATTAATTTCGTGAATGCATCTTGTATAACAGACATTGCTTCCACATCTTCGTCTGGACTAAACAGAGGTCTTACTGGAATTTCTTTAATTTCTGTTGTATCTGTTGAAAGCGGAGATTCTGCTGGCGCTTCAACAATTTCCGGTTCACCCCGCTCCCGTCTTTGCATTCGCCGGATCGCACTCGGTCTTGCTTCCATTTGCATTTCAGGTTCCATCACAGATCCTTGTTTGGTTTTCTTCGGTTTTATAATTTTTTTGGATTCGAGACCTAGCGATGCACGAGTTGTGCGTTTCCCCTTATCTATTACCCAACCTTCCCCTACTTTAATTTTTAAGCTCTCCCTATATTGACGATCCCTTTCGTCCACTGCTTTTCCTACTTCATTAGCATGACCTCTGAACTTTTCGTCCTCTTCCTGTTGTAGTTCTTGGAGTGTTTTCCTTCTCTTTCGCGTCTTATCTATTCCTTCTTCGGAATCCTCTCCTTCAGTTCCCTCCGTATCTTTGTCCTCTAAATCATCTTTTGAACTTTTCGTTTCTTTACCTTCATCTACCTCTATGTCAGTTTTGGTGCTCTTCCTCCTTCCAGCAACAGATTCCCTTTTGGTGCTCTTTCTTCTCTGGGATCCACCTTCACCTTCATCAACAGTCATGCGTTTAGCACTACTTCTCCTCTTTACTTTTCCAGATGTATCGTCTCCTTCCACAACTGAGGCACTTTTGCTCTTTCTTTGTTTCTTAAAAGCGTCTTCGTCCTCGTCCTTTTCTTCACCTTCATCTTCTTTCTTCTGTTTGGTACTTTTCCTCCTTTCACCTGCCCCTTCATCATCCACAAATTTTGCACTTTTACTTTTCCTCTCCTTAGGTTTCCCCTCAACCAAACTCGAACGTCGAGGTTCTTCTGGTTTGTCATCATCTGCGTCATCCATTCTGCGTCATCAGTGGTTGTTTTTTTTGTTAATGGACAAGCAAACGTTCCCTTGTTCTTGTCACATTAATGTGTAGTAAATCAGTAAACAATTTTCTAAACGAACGCAATGACTAATTTGAGACAACAACATAAAAAATAATTTGGATATGCTCATAAAAGAGCAATTAATGTTTCTAAGAAACAAATTTAATTGTTGTCGCAACAACGAATCGTCTTGAAGTGATTTCTTCGACAACAATAGAGAACAAGTTTTAAGAATTGAGTTGTTCTCGTGGGTCGCAAAGTAGGGAAACATCAATAAGCTTAATATAGTTATAACATTAATGTATTATTAATATTATTGAAGATTTTGGATGTAGTTTTTTTCTGTATTGTCTTTAATATACTGTCCTTAAATTTTACATAATTTCATACATGACATGTCACTAAAATACTGTACTATTTATGTATCACTTGATGAATTCACAAACCAGTTCCAAAATTGCAGAGATTAAATTATATTTTGAAGATCGTGAAAATGCTGATAATCAGAATTAACTGACCCCACATAATTTGGATAATATATATCAACGCGATGTTAATTTACAATAAAAATGTGTAGTAAAGGATTAAAAATTGGAAAATTAATATTCATTTCAAATACAGTTTTGGTTCGTAGAATGAGCTGAACATCGTCTTATTTTTTCGAAATATTTTGCCATATATTTATGTTGATTTACGTATTTCATATGATATATTTTATTTAAGCTACAAGACCAAATCCATTTTTCTTATTTATAGACGAACTTCAGTAGACATTTGTATGAAATTAGAAGAAATAAGACAAATCGCAATACAGAGGGATATAGAAAAAAAATTCAACCTCTGGTACAATATATTTAACGATTTCTCCGCAAGAATAGTATTAGTGTCTGAAATTACTGCATTAATGTTTTTAAACAGCAACTTTTCTTGTAATGTACAACGAACCGAAAAAAGTACATTCATCTTAAGATTTCTTGTATTAATTACAAGATTTTGTAATATTTCTTATTTGTTGTAAAATAATGCATTTCAGCGTGTAATGAATGTGATAGAGATTAATACATTTATTACATTTTGAAACAGAATACTTCCATTTAAACGCAAAACATTTTTTTTTCGAGAACTCAAACAACACTGTTTTTAACCGGCTGTGATTTGAGGTACAGAAACCAGAAAATCTTTTGGAAAAAGTAACTGATTTCTTGCATTAACGCAAACGCATTCGTGCTCAGACACATGAATTAACAGCACAAGGATTTCAAGATAAAAAGAACATAGTAAAGTGTCAAAATCATCCCCGATGATGTTTCAACCAGAAAAAAACGTCATTTTGTAGAACATTTACATGACTTGCAAGACTTGTTACATACTTCGTGTAGTACATAGAATATTTATGAATTTATTATTCTCGAAAACTAGTGATAAATTTACTTTAAATTATGTGGATTCTAATATCACCAAGTTAGCTGATACACTAATCGACTATATCTATACCACAGTATCTATTTCGGCTTAATGGTAAAGTTGTGGATACTCGGAATTGACACATTATTTGAATCTCATCACGTAAGTCTACAAGCTACTTCATTCGCGTCTAAGTGCCACATATTTCAATCTACGACAACAAGCAAATATTCCAAACACAAATAAATACCTATTTCCCAAAGCTTTACTTATACCTCGTATTCTGG
>NNCF01125907.1:1006822-1045659 GCA_002313205.1 Laupala kohalensis | reverse complement strand
AAGTTTTGAATTTAACGCTATTTCTTGGTGGATAATAGCTACAATTTGATCATGACGATGTAAATACTCTGATTGACACAGGGTACTACATGCGGACATAATATGCTGGATGGTTTCTGCTTTATCATTACATTTCCTGCATCTGTTGTCTTTCACACTAGGGTCCTTAATAATGTGTTTCAGGTAATTCTTGGTGTTAATAACTTGATCTTGGATGGCTATAAAGAAACCTTCAGTCTCAGGAAAGAGATCCCCACATCTCAACCATGCGTTCGACGCTTCTTTGTCGACATATGTTTGGTCAAGGTCATGAGGGTGCCTTCCATGAAGAGCCATGCTTCGCCATTGATTATGTTTTTCATTTCTGCTTTGGATGTGGCTATCCACATTATTTTGAAAAGGGTCAATTGATAGGTTTAAAGGCGTCAGTTTAAGATCTGCTTGACTTACACTTCGGTGCAGAGTTGACACTAGTTTCTTAAGGTGGAAATAATCTCTCAACTTCTGGACCTGCCTGTTATGTAGATTTTTAATATCGATTAACCCTCTTCCACCTTCTGCTCTTGGTATTGTTAACCTAAGTGTACTTGCCTTCGGGTGGTGCTTCCTGAATTTTGTCAATTCAACTCTTGTTTTTCTCATGATATTTTCCAGATCAGTATCTGACCATGATATGATACCAAATGAATATGTCAAAACAGGCACTGCAAATGTGTTGATTGCTTTAAATATATGTTTACTATTTAAGTCCGTTTGACATATTTTCCTCACTCTTAATAAGTAGTCTTTGGTAAGTGAATCTTTCACCTTTGTATGATTTATTTTCTTCCCTTGAAAGTATCCAAGGTATTTATAAAAGTCACCCTCGTCCATTGCTTTCATAGATTCACCCTGGTTAGTCTCAAATCCTATAAGTTCATATTTCCCTCTAGTAATATTGATGACTTTGCATTTGTCCAGACCAAATGTCATGTTGATGTCACTCGAGAACTGTTCAACTTCTCTAATCAATTCTTTAAGAAGGTTATGTGATGGAGCATAAAGCTTAAGATCATCCATATATAGGAGGTGTGATACAACATGTTCCGTCCCATTTGATTTTAGGCAATATCCAATTCCTTTTCGTTTCAATACATTAGAAAGAGGATTCAGGGCCAAACAGAACCATAAAGGGCTAAGTGCATCGCCCTGGAAAATTCCTCTGTTTATTTTAATCCCTGGTGTAGTAATTGTCTGCTCGTCCGTCACCAGGTGAATATCAGTTCTCCAACTTTGCATCAGATGTCTTAAAAATTTAACAAGAATCGGGTGCACTTTATAGATTTCAAGCGCTTTAATCAGCCACGTATGTGGGACAGAGTCATATGCCTTTTGATAATCTATGTAGCAGCAGGATATTTTCTGGTTTTTCCTACTGACTTGGTTTAGGATTACAGAGTCTATTATCAATTGCTCCTTACATCCTTTAGCTCCCTTGCGGCATCCTTTTTGCTCTTCTGTCATGATATTTTGGCTTTCAACATGCGAGTTAAGTATCTGTGTGATACAAGATGTTATGATTTTATACACGGTCTGAAGGCATGTGATAGGTCTATACTTTGAGGGATCTTTTGTCAACTTTCCTTTTGGTATCAAATAGGTTTTCCCCTGCGTTAAAAATTTTGGGACTGTTTCAGGACTAGTCAAAAACTCATTTATATAGCATGCTAATTTACTATGAACACTAGTGAACTTCTTATACCAAAAATTGTGTATATTGTCACTTCCTGGACTTTTCCAATTATGTGTGTTGTCAATAACCTTCTTCAGAGTTTCAGCAGTAATCACAGGTTCCTGCATGTCTGTTATCATGCTAGTAGCTTTTTCTTCCTCTTTTATCCATTTTGCTTCCTGATTATACTCTTTTCTGTTGGACCATATATCTGACCAAAATTCTGTTATATCATCTCTGCTTGGTGTTTCTTTGCTATCTCCATCATCTTTTTCTTTACTTAGTTTTGCCTTTAGTTTCCTGTAAAACTGTTTCTCGTTATTGCTAAATTGATTATTTTGCTGTTTCCTTCTATCACATTGTGAATATCTCCTCAATCTTGCACTCCATGCTGCCAGTTTTTGCTGTAGAGTATCAATAATACTAGTTATGTCGTGGTTAGGGCAGTCGCGCTCAGTATGTGTTTTGTATTTCTTCAGGATGGTTGTGGCTTTACGCCTTAGCTTCTTGCTAGGTTTGCCCTTGCTGAATTCTAGAAGCCTAGCAATTTCTGTCCTTTTCGTTTCAATTTTCCTACTCAGTCTTCTCTTCCACTTGGGTACATTTTCCCGGTGGTGTCTATCGCTTTGTTTGTTGGGGTCCACTATCTTCGCTCCATTGCATCTGGCAGCAGTAAGAGCAGCGCAGTAGATTAGATTATGAAGTTCCTCAAAGTCTTCGACATTTAAATATCTTGGTAGTACATTTTTGTCAAGTAATTCTACATTTTTGGCAAACTTTCTAGAACTTTTCTGTTTAGGAATTTTTGGTCTCTTGGTTGGATCTGTACCCATGTATTCTTGCATCGTTGTTCTAAACATATCATCTATACGATTAACGCAGTCCTTGTCCCCTTCCTTATCCAGATTTTCGTCACACGGCACAACTGTGTCTTCACCCCGTCTCTCCAGTTCCTCTTGGTCATTAGATTGTTCAGTATTCGCCTTAGAGATGCTTACACATGGAGGTGTCTCTTCGTTCTGTTCTTGTACAGGGATTGCTTCCTGCTCGGAAGCAACCTCTCTTTTTATCAGATCTAGTAGGTCACTTGATAAGAGATTGTTCTTCACAATACTTCTTCGCTGATCCGCTATCCTCTGTTCCGTTACTGGAATAGTAGGATATTTCTCTACAAAAGCCAGGTACAATTTATATCTATAGGCAACCATATCTGTCTCTAGCCTGGTTTGTTGGAAATAGGTCCGCATAAGGAATACATTTATATCTTGGGTCCATTTCATGCGGACACGTCTTTTTCCTGCCGAAGTGGTCTCAGGTAAAATTGGGTTACCCCCCTGAGAAACAGATTCAGCAGTCATAGCACTTTGCGATGTTTCTTGACTACTATTCATTGTTTCGGCTGTATTAGATTCGGGTGACCCGGTAGGAGCCCGCCTGTTCAGCATCCCACCACTACCGGTCCACATGCTGTCACTTCCAGCGGCAGCTCCAGAAGTGCCCTGGCGCTCCCCAGGCAGCGACATCTTTTCCGAGGCCTTACGACTTTTCAATCTTGTCTCCATCTTCGATGGGTGTGCCTTTTTACCCTACGGCCAGGTGGGATGGGGAGGGTGGGATAGGATGTTAAGGGTAGGAGACAGGAGTCTATGAGCTACTCAATCCACCCATTGACTCCTGAGGGTGAGGGAAAGTGTTCTGAAAGGAGACTTAGGGAAAGGACAGCGGTCAGCTGCTCCTATTAGTCGCCTTTTACGACAGGGAGAGATCCCATGGTGCTATTCTTCAAGTGGTCCCGGACGCCATACGGGATTTATTATTATTATTATTATTATTATTAAAATATAGTAAGAAATATAATTAATAAATAATTAAAGACTTACGACCTTTTTGTAGGCGACTGATGTGGAAATAAAAATTCGTAATTCTTAAATGATTCATTTAATTATATTATATGATGGACGTTAATTGTAGTAGAATAGTTAGAAATGTTATATATTGTAGGAAACCTATTAAAATAATATTTAATATTTTTAAAGTACATTATATTTGCAAGTAATTAATTTAATAAGCTGTAATGTCTAAATGATTTTTTAAAAGTCTTATTTCATAAGAGTAAATATTGGAATTTTCGTACAAAAGATTAGTTCGATTCATTTTCCTAGATCTATAGTCACATTGATAAGCCGATACAATAAGATGCCACAGAGCCTTTGAGGTACGACTGTATAAAGAAGTGATGCGTATCCGTCTCGTGTGCGTTAAGTTCACCGGTAACCTTTCACAAAGGGCACGCGTGTTGTTGCTCTCCGATTGGTTGAGGATATAATGGTCGTCGTCGTCGTCAACATCACATGACGGACGTGGTTCGGTTGCCTCGTTAGAATCAAGGAACAATTAGACTTCGAGCAACAGGGGTTTACAATGTGACCTGAGAACGGGCAGCAAACCATACTGAGGAGATGACGGATATGAAGTTTAATAATGTGAGCAATATTGATCTAAACTTGTAGAGACGTGACTGGACCAATTTCTTCCAATTACTAATAAACTAATATCATACTTCTGTCACATATAAGTTAAGTAACATTTTTTTTATTTTTAAGATTGTATTGATCATGAAAAAAAATATTTTATTTTATTATAGTTATTTGTGTTAATAGATGATAAATATTTTTTTACGCTGTTCAGCAAAACTTCAAGCACATTTTCTTAATGTGTACGTTCAATATAGATTAAATGACATATTAATATCACCGGACGATGAATTTCTTGTTCTTGTTAATTCCATTTTAATACGATTTTGTTACTTTAAGGACTTCAAAATATTTTCAAAAGCCCAAACTGTGTCTGACTAAAAAACAAAGGTCAATCAAGTTAAATCAATAACACAAACTTGTTTCAATGGACTTTATTGTATTTGAGACGAATTTTGCACGTATTTATTATCTGATTTTATTTTCTACATTATTGATAATAACGAACCAGTTGACTAACCGCGATTATAAGGACTTCCTTTGATGATAATAAAAACAATTGACATAGCTAATAAAACGTTTAAATCTCAATTATTTATTTTTTCGCAGGAAAAATAATTGTGGCCAAATAGCAACACTAGGCGCTTGTGTGGAGAATGGTAAGACTTGAAGAAAATTTTAGGAGACAGGTAAATGTTGATCAAAATAAAACAGAGATATTACAATATTATTTAAGGAGTGAACTCTATAACGAATATATTCATGTAAGCTGTAACCTTGCGAGGAAGTAATTCTTTCGTAAAAATATTTTTCGGCTCAACTTTAGTGATCCACGATTGTCACAATTCAACTTGAGAGAGACTTTTTTTTCTTTTTTTCAACATGCTCATTCCAAAACCATCTCGACAGACATTATCCCCGGAATGTCCACTTTCCAAGCTTTTCTCTCAACATGTCCGTTAATATAATCGCGACGTAATTCAATAACCGGAGCTCTGAAGGGAATCACCAGAAGCGTCACCATCTTGTGGTGTCTCACTTCTCCATCATCGTCACCTTGTCCGGTGCAGAGGTGGCGAAGCGGCTGACAGCGGAGGAAGGAGGAGAGGGAGCGGCCAGCACCAATTAGGCGAGATTAACGACAGCAGCGGTGGCGTGGCGCTAACAATGTGCCGCCACCCTTTCTTCTCCCCCGACCCTTCTGTCATCCCAACCGAGATGGTGGTGTATCGCCGCGGTTGGCATCCTCTGGCTTCAGTGCCGGGATCTCACCCTTGTTCATTCTTCTTTCGTATGTCCTAACTTTTGGCAGGGTGCACATTCGCTTTGCTGCTTTTTCCAACATATTCTTTATCTATATCTCCCAGAGATTCTTTTTACGAATACGATTGTTACTTACTCAATTATTTTCTCCTTTTAATTTTAGTGTGTACTTCACATTAAATATTACACTTAAATTTCATCAATTGAGTAATGAAGTTATACGATTTCCCTTTTCAGTTCACAATATTTTGTATCAAGTATTGGTCCCAATATGGCATTCATACATGCTCTCCAATTGTCTGTTGCACTAAAGGAATTAATTTCACCCTTAATACTAAGTATTGTAAATAATACCGTCCTTTATTGCATAGTTCCCGAATGACATAGGAAACATTTAAATGTGAAACGTAACAAAAATATATTCCTTCACTTATAAAAAAAATAAAAAATAATGATCATAAGAAATGATTATATTACGACGTATAATGTACGAATAAATTAATATAACATAATAGTATAGATTCCCTCCTGCAAATTACGCTTTTTCTAATATCATTTCACTAATTTTATAATTACATGATACGAAATACTAATTTCCCAAAATCCCATTTTCATACTTACTTATTCACTTCATTATAATATCACTTGTAGCTTTCTTCCCACTTTTCTCTATATTTTTGAATGCCTGTTCCTCTCTTTCCCTTTTGTACGAATCGCTCTCCTCACCTTTGTACTCTTTCACTCTCCTGTCTCTTTCTCTCAGGGTTTTTCTCGTTACTCTTCGACTAGGACAGCCTCTCTGATCGTCTGGAGAACGAGAGATGAAAAATGGCAGCGTCTACAACATCACAACGATGAGGGCGAGAGAGAATTGTTTGAAACGAAACAGAGGAAAGTTATTGCCAATTATTTTTAAGCTGCTATTAATTTATCTTCCGACATAACGCTGAGGTATTACTTCATTCCATGACATCTGTGATCTATGTTGGAATAATTTGAAAAAAATGGAGAGAAGAGGTTGTAATTAATTAGAAAAAAATATTTTAAAGGAAAAATATGTTTTACTTGAGAGACTGGTTTCAATTTTTCTCCATGTCGTATACAAATTAGCTGTTACGTTTTATTTTAATACGATTATATCTCCTCATTTTTTTCTGTTACTCAAAAAACGGAGAACTTTTATGAATGGACCAATCCTTAGCGTTAAATTGTATTAGAATTTTTTAAAACTATCTCTCAAGAACCACGTATAGAATTTTATTTATAACAAACAGTTTTATATTTCCTAAATACATTTTTAAAACAATTTGAATATCTTTGCTCATTATAACAATATTATAATCTCAAACGTTCAATTCAAGGGATACAAATTTCTAATATAATAATAAGTCGGTTTCGGGTGACTTCTGTTGCAGTGGATTTGTTTCAGTTACCTCCTACTTTTTCCGAAAACAATATACCTGGTTTTCGTCGCCTTGCATTTCGTTACAGTGCCTACGTGATCATACTGCTAGTTCTGCGAAAACAATATTTAAAGATAACTTGTTTAAGGGAAACTTGTTAGAAAACCTGTTTAAAGTTTCGTTCGAGGGTGGCATGGTGCTAAAAGACCAAGCCGGGATGTGTTTCCACATTCCTGAGATCTATATGATATTGTAAAATATTCCTATTTTTTATATTTTATGATAATTTTACATTAGTTTATTGTTAATTTTTCATGTTTAACTACACATTTATTACCTATGTATTTTACGTGTGTTTAGAGTAAATTAAATTAAACGTACATAGATTAATTTGGAAATATTTTGAACTAACTACTTTCAAGTTCCTACTCGGGGAGGCAAATTAGCAGCATTTACAGTCAGGTGAAAATTGCGACTAACTGGCTCTCGAACCCGGGACTACCTGATTTGACGGCAGTTGTGTTTCCACTACCAACCGCCTCGACATCCAAAACCCATACACTACATCCACCTGATCTGATCCGATGAACCTGTGTAATTTGTAAATAGTATCCTAGGTTTTCGACAGTTTCGGATTTGGATTGTTTTCGGGTGGATTATGCCCTGAGGTATCGACTAGTGGATGTCTCGTCAGATACACATACTAGTTTAATAATATATTATGGATTGCAAGATCTATATCTCGGGAAGATTCATTACAGTCTTTGAGTAAATATATTTACTTTTTCACACACATTCTGATATAAAAGTATCGGATACATAACGCAATCTATGCTTTCGAATGTTTATGCTTTATCTGGTTATTGTTATCTGCCAACAGATAGCTAGTATCATTAAACACACCCATATACAAAGGAAGTCTTACCTAGGGTATTACGTCTAGCACGAAACACCAGGCGACACACATACAAAATATCTTTATGGAAAAAGAGTTTTTTTTTACTGTTACAAACAAAAATAATTCATACAGAATGTTGCACCAGGTGCGGTAAAAAATTATACAAGCAAGGTAAGCTTATATGTTATTCCATAACAAAGAATTAATATTTACAAATAAAATGCAGCGCTGGATCATACGCTATACGAAATTAAATATAGAGACCTATTGTTTAATACACGATATATCAAATTGCAATATTGGTGAATTCCGAACACAAGGTCCAATAAACAAAAGCTCATAAAAATCTAAAGAACAGACTTGAATCAACTGAATGAAATTTATGTATTTTACGATTTCACCAAGTGCCTCATAACGAGGAAAACTTGTTTAACAAAAAGTCCTGTTTTTAAAACAATGTTAAAAAGCTGGAACTTCTTACGAAAACTTCAATATTCTAATATATCTTGGTATTACGTAAAATCGCAATATAAGCAGTATAGTTCTGATTAGGAGAACTTTTAAAGCTGGTCATACGACAAAATGTGTGAAAAACCAGTAACGTTTTTGCTTAAATTGCAATAAAAAATTCCATCAAATCAAATAATGTGGCGTAGAAACCACTGCAGGATAATACAAAAAAGTTTAGTGTGTTTAGTATGGGTTGGTTTGGTTTCTTCGTTTGGTTTCCATATACTCTTAAAACGTATCGAACTACCTCTTTGGAACTGATGGTACACCCATTACTCTCCTCTCCGCTTAGGAAAGACATATAATTAGATGAAACGATTAGAAGGCGTCTTTAACTACAACAAAAAATTCATTAAGAAAATTTCCTTCCACTTACGTTACGATGAGGATCACAGGATCGATAGAAATGACGTCACGCGCCTTTGAAGACGGGGTTTAGTCATGCCCACAATTAAGAACCTTTTCTTCTTGGAGTGTAAAGACACTTTATAAAAATATTTCTTATGAAATACAGAATTTATCCATTATATTGAGCTTTTATAAATCATATTAATAGAGGAAAATTCGTACAGTGACGATTTAAAATGTCTCATTGCCCTGTTTGTACGGTTGCCAAACGTCCCTATTTTGTCGGGATTGTCCTTACTTTTCGAGAGTTGTCCCGTGTCCCGCCATGACTTCTGTGGGACACGTAACTAACTGAATTTTCTTTTGTATCACGCTAATGTAAATCAATTACACAAATAAAATTTATTACTTTTAATAGAATATATATATAATAATTTGTTGTAATATCTATCCTGTTAAAGACTGATTTTTTAAAATTACTATCGGAATGATACAGAGAATAATATTTTTATTCACGTAAAATTGATTATCCATGAGCGTGTTCAGTACTTATGCAATTTGTGGCACCGTGAGTTCATAAGTAATCATTATTTTTCTCTTTTCGCAACAACTGAGTGCAGATATACAGTACATGTTCGGTGAGCGCAGATTACTGAATGCGTCCATTTTCTACAAATTCGAAGTCATAGTTGAGTCCTTATCCGTGTGTTACTCTTCATCCCAACTTTAAACTTCATCATGAATGCATGCAACCTGACTTTTTACTTCAAGTTTGACAACATTAATTGTTTCACTAAAATAATTATGCTAATAATGTATTCATCACTCGTAAGTATATTACTGGAGAAGCAGTTTCATTCCCTACAAAAAAACATTGCTGATAAATCGTGTTTCGTAAAATGTCAAGCATTTAATATAACGTTAACGATACATCCAATTCCCAGTTTTCTGATACTTCTTCACTGATTCACTCAATATTTTCACAAAAAGATTGCTTTCAGTTTAAATGTAGGGGGATGTGATGTCAATATAAAGAATTACTTATTATGTGTTATCACGTTATGAATGGAACCTCCGACATCGAAACAGCATCGTGAATAGGAAATGTATTTAGATTTAATACATCAAAATAAGTAAATAAATTTATACATATATTTTGCATAAATGCATTTAGTATTTTTACTTTTAACTAAATATAAAATAATTGCATACAAATCATAAAAATGTTATTGAATGATACGATTAGCGTTTCCATTTACAAATGAGTTTCTCCTCCAATATTTAAATATTCGCTAAATTGAATAGAGAACATTAATGTTCGTTTCGGCAGAAGAGTTTTTTCTACTTTTTTTTTTCATTAAAGCGTGTCTGATGCAACAAATCTCGTTTCCGATTTCAAAACCAAATACCTGTAATAGAAACAGCAAACTCAATTTAAACGCCTTATCAAATCACCGCGGTCTAAAGAATCCGGTTCATTCATATTATTACGTAGCTCTACAAATGGTTTCATCATTTAATACACGTAAATCTCTTTAAAACGTACATTCATATAACATATTAGTCCAAATCTCCGCAAATGTGTTTACCTTTGATTTATGTTCAGTAGTTGTACGCGTGACATCCGCAGCCGTGGGGAGCACACAGGGATATCTCTTATAGCCTTATTCCAACAATAACATTAATCACATTCAGTAGATGAACAAAAGCCAACAGAAATGAACACGATGCTATCTCAAGTAATTACCATGATATATTTCTCCCAAACGGTTGGACGCGTGACCCATAAAATTTCACGGGGTCAAAATGTAAAATAAATAAATATATAAATAAAAATGTTAATAAAATCTAGTTGTGTAAGTACGTTCTACGTTAGTCAAATCAACAAATATCGACGTCACATTTTTTCAACTCATAACCAGAAAATGGTAACCGAAAAGAGAATACATAGCGAGAACCATGGATGAAGAAAAAATCTCGATATAATTTTTTTGGTGTATTTTTGTGTCCAATAATATATATAAAACTCTCAATAAACTTACGAACATGACCATTCCCGTACTGACAGATGTATTTTACGAGTATTATCACTCATTTGCATACTTATTTTTACCACATTGTATTCTATTTGTATTTCTTCTATAGTATATTAATGTGTAATATTGTATAATATAATAAGTGTAATATTTTATTTTATTAGTGTTCTCTTTTTTAATTATGTGGTTATACAAATTAGACAGTACCAATGTGTGAGCAAGTTTTATTTATATATACCAGTCATTTGAATAGTAATCGTTTCTGGTCGTAAAACGTAGTGCATTCAAATTTTACGAGAGGTTAATGATTCACGTCTTACTTCATTAAAGTTAAAGTAAACATTCATCACAGCCATTCTACTTGCAGATTTAAATAAATTAATATATATGATGAACCTGTAAAATGAACGCGTCTATTTCAGAATATTCACTCCCTTCGATGCTTCAGAGGTATTCACAGTAAACAAGACGGTATCACACACTCGCTGACATAAATTAGAGGAAACTAGTTTAGGACGAAGAAAGCTAATTAAAAGCTTTAGAACTATTTTTTAAATTAGAACTGATGTGTAAGTACAAGGGATACGTATACACCGGTGTTTTTACCCTAAAATATTCTGCTTCATTCAGTTTCATCCTTCCTTCATTCTTTTTTTTTTATGTATTGTTTTTGTTTTTCTTTACTATCCACATCTGTCTCACTTTTATCTTTCCACTTTTACTGGTTTCACCTTCTCTTTCTTATTTTCTTGTTACGTTCCATTTTTAGCTGCGTTCCGTAATGTAACTATTTCCGTTACGTATTCCATAAATTCTGTATATTTACTTTCGCTTTCAATTAAAATGCCCAGTTATTCAAATTATATAATAGGGTGATATATTTATTCACGATGTCATTATCAACGTATTTCTTGATAATTCCACAGTAACAGCTCTCCCACTTTCCAACCTACCGTGCCAACGCCGCGGTTAAATTAACCGTTATTAGGGCAACTAAATGTAACTAACTTTCTTTATGAAAATAAGAACTTGTACTTTTATTTCGCAAGACTATTTTACTTACTCGAATAATATACTAGATACTACTTAGTTAAATGCGAACTTATTTTCTTGAAGTAATATTTAAAAACTATTATCTCCGAAAGTAAAGGGTGAAAGATGAAACGATAGGAAATCGAAAACATATCATTGAATGCTCTGAAGTACGATTCTTCATTTGTGTGATTTAGTTCGTTCGGTTACGCAGAAAAGAAACTAAAATTTTCTGTGGCATTTGCGTATTAAGGTATATGATGATTACACACATGGGTTTTTCACGAAAAACGCGTGGTTTCACCGGTCAACGGTACGGGACACAATTTTAATCAGCAATTAATTCAGCCTTTTCTTGACAGCTTCTCACACTCTAATCACGTTTCAGATCAAGTGATTTCCTGGAGTTAACTTGATTCGTATAGATTTCTACGAGTGTACTGAACTCCCAAACATACATTCATCCTTATAAAAAAGAGATAATTCATCAAATTATTGTCAAATTCTTTCAAGACGGGGGTATTACACGTCATATCTGTGAAGGAGAGAGGAAAAGACAAGAGTATTTTATAGTAAGGTCTATCATTTCCTTTCCAGTGAAAGTAATAATAGAAGAAACATATATATTTAACACACATTTTTAATAATTACACATTTTACACTTATTCAATTTGTTTGTAGAAATCCTAGCCCGAGTTTTTCTCCGTTTTTCCTTCGGGTACGGGCGGATTTCTTATACAGGTTCTCTAGACTTTGTCTAGGAGCGTGTTTATTGTAACAATAAATCGTGAATTTAGTGTTATTTCAATTCTTATGATTTTTAAACACTATACTCAGAATAATCTATAGTTCGATAATAATTTGTACATGTAAATTTTTTGCGTTAAATTACAAACATTCTATTAGTATTATAATTCACAGCTAACTTTTTATCTTATCTAGGAATTTTTGCTGAAATTTTTGAATCCGCCTCTGCCTTAGGGCCCTTGATCGGAATTGGTGGGATGGTCCCTTGCTTGCTTCCGGAGAGTATATTAGTTTATTGTCCTCCACGTGGTCATACGCAGTTTGTACTGCTTTTTGACAATACATTTATTATTATTATTATTATTATTATTATTATTATTAATACACAACATATGATAAATGTTTTTCACTAACTTAGTAAAATGGTCAAAAAGCGGTTGCAAATTGCGTATGACCACGTGGGGAATAATAAACTAAGTTATTCTCCGGAAAGGGACCATCCCATCAAGGGCTCAAGGGCAGTAATCTAACACTTAAAAAATAATTAATAAAATACATTCTGTTATCATTTTATTGATCCCTAATGAATCGTAGATATTATGTGCAGTCAAGATTCGAGATTAATAATAACAAAAATATTAAAGGACATTTCCATTACGGAAAATCCACCACTACTCGGAGGAAATACGGAGAAAAACCCGGTCTAGGATGGGGTAAATTTTCAAAATAGTAAGCTATCGTTGCGTAAATGCAATTCTTCTCGCTGTCTCCATGTTGACTATATCCCCGTCTCTGTAATAAAATACACAATCCCGTGAACATTTAGAGACGGATGTTAGAACGAGATTATTTCTAATATGGTTACAGTGCCCAATTCCCTGGATATCAGAGGGAAAGGCCATATGGAGTAGACGAATACATTGACAGATCAAGCGCTTCCACCCATTATAATCCACGAGCTTTCATTAAACAAGATTGATGGCCAATTTTAGGAAGAGGATTTACTTCTATTCAACATAACGTTTGATACCGCTCAGCACTTCCATTATGTTGCATAGTGAAAGTATTGAAATCGGGAAAATATTCGAAAGCTGGATATTGATGGAAATACACGACGAAAGGTAAAAATTATCTGTTCGTCGAATTATATCTGTCAATTTACCAGTCCATGCGTCCTAATTTTGACAAATTATTGGAATAATTTTATTGTCATTTTGTTCTTCGAATTTTTTCTCCTGTCAATTACCTCAAAAATGGAACATTGAGAATATTACTTTATGCGAGAAGCTGCAATCTACTTAATACATCGTATTGAAAATAATTTTTCCTCCGAGCAAATAAAAGAGCAAACGCTGTCCTTTTATTTTCTACGGAGATGATTACAGTTTTGTTGTCAATATCAGTATATAATGCTTCGAAATGGTTATTATTTTGTATCTGTTTCTCAAAATTTTGTACAGAATAAAAAGTTAAACAATTTTTTGCGTTTTACTTGAAAATTAATTTAAAATAATTACCCAATAAGTAAAATATTCCAGTAACCCAGGAAAAGGATGTTAGTGTGAGTGGAAGGGTGATGTGTCAGAGATAATCTCTCGGTCAAGACGTTTGGAACGAAGAAGTGGTGACAGCGTAAGGCAGGTGGATGACCGCTTTCCGATATTCACAACATAATAAGCTAGCATTGCGATTTATTTTGGGGTAGTTTGTTTCTGTAATAATGTTCTTTGTTATATTCAATATTCAAAATGACAAACATGAATGCAAAGAATGGAATTCAAAATGGATCGTTTATTCAAAATTAAAAACCTACCTAAGTCAGAGGTACGAGTTCCCAGTCTCAATCTAGTTTCCAATATTAAGGTCAGGTTTCAACAAGGGCTGTCAAAACGAGCAGAGAACAAAAATTTCCTCGTATGAAAAAAGTCCAAAGAACATGTACTACCCTGCGAAAACAAAATTTATTGAATTTTCTGTCGCAATTCATCGGAGCCAACAGATTGAGTAAAATGTCAATCAAACATAATACAACGGATGAATGAACAATAAAATAATTCAGTGGTACCGTCTTTTTGCGTATTACATTATAATTATAGACTATACTATTGTAACTTTATTATTAACTGTACAACCTCTATCTAAACCTCACCTTATATCATTCTATGAACTTGAATGAGATAATGCCATTAAGTTACACGAAGAGTGTATTGTAAAGCAACAATAAAATATAAGATTTTACCAGAGATAAATGCAACTGAAGAATAGAAGTTTCATAAACACACTCGGTAATACTTTAGCATTTTTCAAGTTCCATCTTAATGTATACTGTATTAGAGCAACAAGAAAAACGCGAGGTATTTCAATATGTTTGGAATGTCTGAGACAAAACAGAACCCGCTAAAAGCACGCTGACAAGAAACTACCCTTACTTTGTTAAATTAAGTTGTGTTGTCTCGCCAACCATTTGCGGTAGGAAGTCGACTCTATCAATAAACATATGGTTAGCGAGACAACACAACTGTTTAGACATTTTTTGTTATTTGACAAGTGAATAATCTATGAACCATACTCTTTGTGTAAAATAAGTGACTTATCTTAATTGTTGAGCTTCTGCGAATAATTTCTTCAAACTTCATAAGTCCATTCAAAATTTACGCCTTTGAAATAAAAAAATAGATGAAATGATTGGACATAGTATGCCCGGCTTTATTAATTACATACCCATTTATTAATTACTGGAAACCACGAGACTGCCCTACCTCACCAGAACCATGGACAAAAAAATCTGCGTAACGTTACGTAATATTCACGTGATCGATCCGGTTGAACAATCGATACGTGTTTAACTTGTGACGTCACGCTATCGATCGACCGATCAGGCAGCCCACGCCTACAAAGAAGGCCTGAACACGAGGATTCATTCTCTCTCCAAACCTCGTCTGCGTTGTCAACTTCACTTCTGATTTAGTGAGCTCAGCATTCGGCGAGCTAGCCGGCGACTTCCGCTTCAGTCTTTACCAGGAAATAGCTGGAAGAATTTATTCTCAACTTGAAGATCATCTCGTGAGAGCATCGACACGCCGTTGAGTCGCCACGTGATAATCGGTTTTCAAATCAACTCAATATCGAACACTCGCCTTCCAAACTGAATTTTAAAGAACGGATCATCTCATATCACGGTATCACTGGATTTTCAGCTTCGTATAATTATTTTTTCCACTTTCATATTGCACGTCATANACTGGATTTTCAGCTTCGTATAATTATTTTTTCCACTTTCATATTGCACGTCATATTACTTTGTTTTTTGGCATCCAGTGTTAATTCACATCTTATCTACCTTCCTCATTTTCATCAATTTATCTAAAAATTTTGGTTCTTCGAACCTAATTATTCTTGTGCAGGTATTTTCAGCAAATTATCTGCAGAACAACGTTATTTAACTTTTAATTACGCCAACAATCAGTCACCTATTTCATCTATATTTAATGGAGCATGTCAAGCTCAAATGGTGAATACGTTTTACGGACCGAAACTGAAATTTGGTAAGGCAAATTAAAAATATGGTTTTTATCAGGAATCCAGAAATGCAAAATGTATCCTAAATTCATACATCTTCAAACCAAATTGAAATCCGTCGCGTCTTCAAAAGCACTTGAAGCGGAAAAATCTACATGGCTGAAAGAAGAAATCAGGTGATGGTACTCAGTCCGAGACGGTCTCTCTACTCAACTCTACTGGCTTCACGGTGTATTGTCATCCCGTCTACATCCGATCGAGTGGGACGTGGTCTGCGGATCCATCCACGAGAGAGGGAATCTGCATCATCTCCAACAAGAAACGTCTAACCTCCTCCTTCAACTCTTTGTCATACAGCTCTCCTATAGATTCTTTAACAATTTTTCACCCTCGTGTAAAGAACATTTCTTCCACTTCTCTTTCTTCCAAAGACGTGGATATTCTCAATACAGGTCTTAAATTCTTCCCCCCTACTTTTATTCCCCACAAACTCAAAAAAACTTTGTATTGATTTAGACTTGAAACTAGAAGGTTCAAAGATACCTAAGGACACCAAGTGCATAGTCACACACATTGAAACAACACAACAAAATCTTGAGAAGTCTCATAAGTCACTCGGCAAACAGATCTCTGAACTCAAATAGTAAATAAAACAGCAAAATCTTGTAATTTCTAAAGTATAACACTATAAGACATAACTCTACTATCACAAGATATCACAGTCAAACATTTGAACACACTCAAGAGAATCATTAATGACTGTAAAGTTCATATTCCAAATCCTAAGCACATTTTACCATCTAACCCATTTCCTCCTAAATTATAAGGGCTTCCAAAACTTCACAAAGAAAATATCCCTTTCAGACCTGTAGTTTCCTATACTAATACTTTTAACACACAGACTAGCACACAAATTAAACACAGTCTTTAATAAACATATTTCATTCAAACCAGTAAATTCAATCCGATATTCAAAAGACTTAATTTCTAAAATCAAAAATACTGCCACGGGGTGACATGACGACTCTCCCTCTGTATCTTTTGTTTTCCCACGGCCCTTTCGTTTAGATTCTCCTCTGGTGGTCTCGATGCACTTAGGGATGCACTTAGGATGCCCTAATGAGGCCTCCAGACGGAACCACGCAGCGCCAGCCGCGAGAGATAGGAACCCTTTCCTGTTTTTCTCTGTGGTGAGACATTTTGATTTTCTATGTGGTCAATCAAGATGACACATAGGAATGTGACAAAACCGACGCAGCCGCACCCTGACATCCCCTCCGTATGACGTTTCTCCCTCCCTCTTCCTTAATGCATCTAAACTTACAGACAACGCCCTACCACTCCCACGGGTCATTGCTGTGCCGTGTGCAACCTTTTCCATCTCCATGGATAATCCCCACCACATACGCCTCAGTATTGAATCCTTATGGACACACGTCGCCACCGCCCCGCCAAGGCGTAGCCCAGAGCATCCACCGACCCCCGCTGCCCTCTCCCCGAACTTACTTAAAGCAAGGGACACCTATCCGAAGGGTCGTTGTTATTCGAGAGATCCTGGAGACACCGAGGACCGAGCGCTGACGCTGCTAGACGAGTCCCCGACGAGTTCTTCACCGTGGCTACGAGGGTAGTCATCAACTTCGGGCTCGATGCTTTACCTGACGGTATGAACAACTTGGAACATTGTCGGATCTCGACGCAAGCGGCCCTTGCGGCAAGCTATGTTAGAATGTTGTAATCATTCGCCCAGAAGGACAGTAATGTAACTGATTGTTCTCAAGCCCACTCAGGGCTCTTTAACTAGCCGATTCATTAAATTTTATTAATATCATGCATCAGTTCATGTTTTTAACCTTTCACCAAGATCTATGACAGGGATGTCCAAGCGAGTTTCTCTAAAACTATATAACTGTGTTATCCTGGCCCACCGCTGGAGATGAAAATCGCCTCTGTATTCTATACGAACCGGGTTCCGGTGTGATAATACACGCGTACTACCAAACGCAAAACTAGTTTCTTTCGATGTCAGTAACTTCTTTCCTAGCATACCTATTTCAGAAAGCATGCAACTTCTCTAAAATTTGGTGGATAAGAAAACATCACGTCCTGTTCAGGTACGCACAGAACATTTCTGCTTGCCTGGACATCAATTACTTTCAATTTAATGGTTCTTTCTACACACAAAATTGAGGTCAACATATGGGCAATTCTCGTAGTCCGTATTAGCCAAAATATTTATGGATCATCTAGAAAAACAAAAATTATTAATTCACAACATCCACTCTTAGAAAACCTGATATACTGGTACCGATACGATGATGACGTAATCGCATTGTGGACGCGAACACTCCGACAGTCGGAACAGTTCACACAATTTCACAATACCAGACACTCCAACATTAAATTTACCACAGAAATAGAAAGAAGATAAAACTCTGAACTTCCTCGACTTAAGTATCGCTATTAATAACAACCACCACTCTTCCAATGTTTTCAGAAAACCCACTCACACTAACACAGTCATTGATCAGTCTTTAACACTTCCTGTTAATCACAAACACGCAGCATTCCACTCCATGGTCCATCGACTTTTTAACACCCCTCTCTCTAGGCAGAACATTCTTAATGAAATTGCAACCACCAAACTGATAGCCACAGCCAATGGGTACAATACATCGTTTATCGATAAACTGATCAACAGAATAATCCAAAAACTTCACATTCAATTCCACACATTACTTACACCTATTTTTCATGAACCTCAGTCATTCATAAGCGTTCCCTATCTCGGCAACATTTCACAACAAATAGCAAAGAATATTCACATAAAAAACACAAAACTCATCGTTACCTTTTATATAAATAATTCACTGAGGAACCAACTGTGCAAAATCAAAGATCCCAACCCTACTACTAAGAACAGCGGCGTTTACATGCTACAATGCGGAGACTGCGACGCGTTGTATGTCGGTCAGACAGGGAGAAAATTCAACACACGTATAAAACAACACATAAATGCATGGACACACAACAAAAACACCTCACATTTAATAAAAACAGGACACTCATTTGACCCAAAAAACAACACATTAATACTTGAAATACAACATAAATTTTATCACAGATCCAAATTAGAACAATTACATATTCAGAAACAGATCAATAATAACAATTTCTTTCTTAACGAACAAACAAATTTTCAAATTTCACTGTTGCTATGTCTTGATCTCCACCACTGTTCCTAGAATTTTTTTCTCCGCCACCCCTTCACCACAACACCCTTCAGAGGTTGTTTGCCTATTCAAGGGACCTTTCGTCAACCGTCGGGCGCATTTGCCACTTTTCCTTGTCCAGAAGAAGGTTAGTACGGTCAATTTACGCGCCTTGTGTCTCTTTAATGTTATTGTGTTTATTTTCTGTTTATTACTGTGTAATTTATCTCTCTTTGTATGAAATAATTTTCATTTTAGAAAACTGAAGATGACCGCTATGCGATCAAAAGTCGACTCTAGAAAAATAATAAACATATGATTGGCGAGACAACACAATTTAATTTACTTTTTAATTACGCCAACAATCAATCATCTATTCCATCTACACCCTTAATTTGATTTCACTTGAAAAGCATTTTTCGTAAATCTCATTATAATGAAATGAAGGACTTTATACCATGAATCCGTCTTTCATTTCTGAATTTAGTGCGTCCCAATGTTTTAAATTTAATCGTAAGCCTAAATATATTTTTAAACTTGTGTCTGCTTTTAATCACATCAACAAAACATGAACATTATTTTATAATTCATTGTAATCTCATAAAGTATAGAACAGTATCCTGTTTGATAGTGGACTTTGTATCGTAAATTAATTATTATATTATATTTACATGTGACAATATTACGTTTCATATTTAATTACTCTGTGTATAAGGAATGTCAAAAGAGCATGACACGTTAAATTTAACCGTATTTTAACGCTATTCAGAGAAACCTTGTAAGTAGACTAAATTTGTAATTGCGCTCACGGCGTTTCGACAGCTGCTTTCAGTCAACATCAGGTGATATTTTAACCCTTCACTAGAAACCCACTAAATGCAACCTTTTTAAAATGTTACATTAAATAACAAACATACTTTTATAACCAACATATATCGAATCAAATAAACTTAACACACAGAATAAATGTCATTGAGTTGTAGGAGAATGGATCAATAAAAAAATTTAATTTTAATGGGACGAATGATTAATATTTGAGATATCCATTTTTGTGGCTGAACGATGAACTAAATAAAATGTTTGTTTAATTAAGTTAGAGGACCTCTCTAATGATTTGTCTGTCACAAGATGAAAAGTTTTATACGACATTCACAGTATTTTAGATAAAACATTGTTTTTATTAATTTGCACCATAATCAAAGAATTAGTAAGTAATCCCAAATCGTATGATACTGGAAGAAAAATACAAAGTAGCGACTGTTCCGAATATTTGTCTTGGAAGGGTAGAGGACGCAGTAAAACAAGGAAAAACTGCCGCAGCCCATACGACCTCCCCAGTCTTGCAGCCGGATCGTATAACTTCGCAGATGATTTGTCACAGCTCTTGGAAGAGAAAATCTCGCGCTGGATAGGCTACAGTTGCCCCTGCCTGGCGGAAGAGGTCATGCAAATGTAGCAAAGAGCTCGTAAAAAGTTCGAAATATAAAGAAAAATTGGACTTTGAAGATTTTATTAGTATTAAAAACTCTTTTATAATTAGTTGAGAACACTGCATCTTATAAAAAAATCATTCGCATTCTTATCAAACCCATATTCCAAAATTGAAAGCCATAGATCAGTCTTCTAAATTAATATATACCGTAAGTGCATATATTTCTCTCGTGTACCTACACGTGGAGAAGATATGCGATAACTTTTGGTCGGGTGAAAATGGCGACGAGCCGGGAATCGACCCTGGAACTCCTGCATTGATCTCAAGTGTGTTAACGATTACACCAATCGTTCGCTTTCGACAACTGTGCACCATTTATGCATGTTTTCCGCTTGGGATACGTTTCTCCCGTATGGGAATGTTTCTTAGGTGTCGGGGAGGTAGATCTGGGTGGAAATGATGTACAAGGCAAACGTGGTGTAGAGGTTAACACCCCTGCGGTCAAAGCAGGAGTGCCAGGTTCGATTACCGAAAATGTACAATTTCGGTAGATTATACACGTCCAACTACATTATATTAAAATCGTATAATTAATTGGGTGAAGATAGAACACATTATGACGCAAGAATTGTGTACAAAGACATTATTTGAAAAAAGTGGATGAAATGGTTGGACATATTATGATTGGCTTAATTAATTACAGACTCGTTTATTAATTATACTGAAATCCTCGAGGCTGCACTTTCCCGCCATAACAATTTACAATAACTTGGCATTACGCCATCGAGCCGTATAACAATCGATATACGGTCAACCTGTGACGTCACGCTGTCGATCGATCAACCAATCGCGCGAGCAGCGCGAGTCTCCAAAAAAGACGAACCAGGACATGTGGGCACTCTCTCTGAAAAACTCGTCCGAGTCAACATCAAACATGATTTAGTACTCTCATCATTCGGCAAGCAAGCCGACGACTTCCCCTTCACGTTCTACCAGGAGACAACTGGGGGAATTATTCTCAACCTGAAGATTTTCTCGTGAGGGTGTCGCCGTTGAATCGCCACGTGATAAGCGGTCAGCAAATCAACTCAAAACCATCACCTCGACATCGACCCAACGACATCCGAACTGAATCTTTGAAGGAACAGATTGTCTCACCTCAACCCAGTGTCTCACCTGAACTTCAGTTTTGTATTCTTTTAATATTTTCAACTTTCAACTTTCATGTTTCATGTCATTAAATTGTTTGTTGGCAATCCAGGGTTTAAACACACCTCATCTACCTTCCTCATGTTATGTAACTTGCCTGTACATTCATGCTCCTTCGAACCCGAACCTCATCTTACATGTACTAGGAATTTCAACTAAAATTTCTGTACAAGGACGTTAGGAAGGTTAAAAAGAAATCATTTGAGAGTTCGAGAAAGATATTCTTCCAACAGCACGATCCAGAGTCAGAATGTACCATTTCATGTCTGATGAACCATGGCGCATGTACTGATATTCGAAAAAAAAATATTCTAGAAGCGCTGAAGTTTGGTAATGAGGTGAGTGACCACATTATACCGTACGGGACACGCATAGAGTAGAAGTGTAGGAAAGACAGTTTTGAACATTGCAAGAGCTCAGTCTCTCATAATAAGGTTATGCTTGTTGGTTATAGGTCGGAGCATGTATGTCCTACGATTTGCTTAAAATATTTTGTTATCATTGTTTTTTCTTTGTTTTTTTTAAGAAATTCGAGTATCTAAATGACCTCCAAGATACTTGACTGCGGTATTGAAGAGGTCCAGGGCATGGGAGAAGAGATTACATATATACGGGAGAGGAGGTAGGAAATGTTAAGGTGAATATTTTTGCGCCCGATTTCCTCAGATTTATTGATATTTTCTATGTTCGAGACAAAATAACAATTACTTCTTCATGATTTAAGCGGTTTTTTAGGTGGTTTACATGAAGGCTGGGTGAAAAAACTGTATCATCAGCAAAAAGCGCGGTTTGGCCGTTTCTCGAAATAAGAATGTCTGACATGTAAAAGTTAAATACTTGGGGGAAAAGAGCAGATCCTTTGGGAACTCCTTTTTTACCTGTTTGGGAAAGGAGAGTACAGTATTGATTCCTAGGAGAATGTTCTACCAACCAGGTAGCTAGAGATTATTGAGCAAAGTTATTTGGGCATTCCCAAAAACAAATTAGCGGTTAAAATAATTCTTTGTTAAATCATCGTGTGATGAAAATTATGCAAAATATATCTTTGGTTGGTTGTGGTTGATTGAGTGATGGTCGAGAATTTGAAATATTGTGGTAGATGACTGAGGTACTGGCGACCAAGACGAGGAGTGTGAGAAAGCACTGGTGTATATAGAACAGAGGTCATCAATCAAAGATCCAGCCTTTTCCTCTCACCGACACAGGTGTTTTCTCTCTGTTCTTATCAACACACTGACCATAACTCTCTATCTCCAGCAAATGTTAAGTGAAGAAAATTCAAAATTGACATCAATTATTAATATTGAAACATTATATCAATTATTACTATAAAAAATATGTTAAATGATATTATTACAATGTGCTGATAGTTGTGTCAAGAACGTAATTTTATTCAATTTTCAATCGGTTAATTTGTATTATTTTAATTGTGCCATCTAAAATTTTGTGTTTTAATGCGTGTATTTGTATCATTTTAATATATTGGAAAATAACTCTATATGTAATTAATCATGCAGAATAAAAGAACATTGAAAACATCGTCCAGGTTAAAGAGGTGACATACCACGAATCGAACGCTGTATACCCTGTATACTTTGCAACGGGTGTTCACCAACATGCTACAAGCTCACTGTTATCTGTACATCATTTCTAATCTGAGTCTATTTTTTTAATAATCTTACTAAAAAATAAGAAATTAAAAAGTGCACTAAGAATTCATGAAACTTGATAAAATTAGGAAATGACGATTACTTTTTTTCGTTCAAGGAAAACAAATGAAACCAAATTCGAACCACAGCTTTACGATCTCCTATTATCGCGATGACATATAAACAAAGAAATTTTTAGGTTATGTAACCGAAATCTTTCGTAAACATTAAATTGAAGTATTCAAGTATTCCTTTCTATTATGGATTCGACCAAAGATAGTAACCAACTAGAAAGAAGTAATTGCATTATTTATATATTGAACACAGCGGTTGATATGTCTACTTAATGCAGCTGCTTAATTTGAATTTGTGAATACGAAAATAAATTATATAACTGAATAATGAACATTTTCCTAGAAACGTTAGGCACATCAATAAAATATGATTGTGAATTTACGAATAATGAATTATTTATTTTATAAAAGAAAGATATCCATTAATAATATTTTTCTCAGTGTAAACTATAATGAGTTTGTTTCAATTTCTGGTACTGAAGGCACGATAATGTTTTGTAGATAAAGGGCAAATTTCAGAGTCGCCACTTACTATAAGTAAATAACTCTAGAGAATCCTATACTCAGATTCTGCTACATATTGTCATACAGATATCTATTGCTGCACAATCAGTTCCTATCACCCCCATGTTATTTACATTCTTGCACTTTGTCATATGTGAACACGTGAAAGACACTCGCATCATATCGAACGCCAGCTATCAATATATCGATGCAAGACAAATGAACATTTGTTTACTCAGAACATTTGCTTACCCCAAGGAACTCCACGCGTCTACACGTTCCTACAGAGAAGTTGTGCGCAGTCCTGCCTTCAACGAATTGCTATTTGGACGAATGGTGAATATTATGAAAATTAACAACTGGAAGGTTCAGTTGGATACATTACCAAGGCAAAGGAAGGTTGTTTATCACTACTGAGAAATGAGAAGTCTTCGCCCAGCTCGCGTACGAGTCGCCACGCTCACGTGCTGGCTTACAGTCTTGCTAAGAAACTCAGTCCACGGTGAAGCCGACCGCATCGCAAGCTCCTACGACGAAGTGATTTCCGTCCTGCAACTTAGTGCTTAATAGAACTCTCTGATACTTTAAGATTCAGCTAAAACTCCAGATTCGCGAGTTACAGATAAAAACATTAGTACTTTTCAGGAAATTAGCTGACGATTATTCTACGTGCTTTGCTGTCGTCGGCACCATAACTATTTTTCATATTATTTGTTAAATGAAAATATATTATTCAAGCATATATTCAAGCATTCAGTTTCGTTCTATTTTTCACATTGTATGTAATATGTTTCATTGCTACGAGCAATTAATTTACGCTCGTATTTAATACGAATAAATACTCGTTCATTTCCTGAACTTAATAAATATTTATTTTGAAAGGGGATTTTTTGTTATGAAACAGTTCAGTATTGAATCCGTGAAATAACGAAATACAATCACACTTCCACCGAACACACATCGCAACCCAGAGACCAGACACAAGGGTCTACTTAAGTAACACTCGTTGCTATAAGTGCGCGTTAGAGCTCACTTAAGAGGGCTTCATGCGAATTTCGCTCGCGCAGCGCTCACGCGAATACGATAGATATTGTATTATTGTGTCTTCGTGTAGCAGATTAGAGAAAATGGATGGTGTGTTCGGTGAGTTTATTGATTTCCATGAGGATATTATGGAAGTGTCGAGGCGTTATATCCGAGATTTGGAAAACCATATAATGAAGTACAGTTCAAACGACGATTTCGTTTTACAAAAGCTTCTGTTACAAATGTTCTGGTTCCTCTTGTTGAGAAAGGATCGTTAAATTGCAACTGAAGAGGACTGCCTCTTTCCGGACTAATGAAGATCCTTATTGCTTTAAGATTTTGTGTGTCAGAATCTTTTCAGGTAAGAATTAATTCTAGTACAACTTGCGGTTATGTAAACAAAACATCTATGGTTTTAGCATGTGTTTGAATTTACAGTTGCTGTATGACTTGTCTCTTGTGAACCAATCGAAAATCTGCAGAACAATTATAAGAGTATCAGAAATTTTGGAAAATCATGTTAATCAGTTTAAGTTCCCTTTTTCATCACAACAGTTTTACATGAAAGTAGGGTTCCCTGGCGTGATTGGAGCGATTGATGGGTCTCACATTCCCATCAGAGGTCCAGGACGTCAACAGGAAATATTTCGGAAAAGGAAGGGTATTTTCTGCCTGAAAGTTCAAATTATTGCTGGTCCGAAAGAGGAAATATTGAACATTGTAGTGAGATGACCTGGATCGGTCACGAATCAAGAATTTTTGAAAACAGTGGTGTGCTTGTGAAGTAGGGAGAAGATTTGCTTCCAGAACATGTTTTAGGTGACAGTGGCTATCCTCAGAGGAATTATATTTTTCCTCCTGTTTCTAATCCTACCGACGAAAGCGAAAGACAATACAACAGATACAACAAGGGGTGTTGTGGGGAGAACAATAGGAATTTGGAAAAGGAGATTCCCATGTTAATACTTTGAGTTCCGAAACAATACAAGAAACATCGCAAGGATTATCACAGATTGTACTGTTCTTTATAATGTTGGTATTGGAGCAGGGGACGCTTGGGAATCTGATGAAATCGAAGGAGGATAAAGAATAATTGAACTCACCGAGTGAGCGTTTCAGGAGAACTTGAGGGGTAACATCATTTATTGAAATACATTTTACTGCTTATTTCAATGCTCAGTCTTGGCAAAATTGTGTAAAATTATCTATAGTCCCATCCCGACTATGGTTTGTCTCTGGTCGGTGGGAACATTGATCAAATAGATGGGATGGTCTCTTGTTTGCCTCCACGGGGTGCAGTATCAATTGTCCTCCCACTTTCCATTAAATATACTTTTCGATAATATTCTTTGATTTGTCCAACCAAACTACAAATTTTCTTAATTCCTAATTTATTTAAAAAATACGTAATTATTGTATTCTGTAATTTTTTTATATGATTCTTAATAAATTTCATTATTATTAAAATTAATTTTTATTGTTTAGTTATTTATTGACGTATGACTACTCAGAAATATGTGTGAATCTTCTTTGATCATGTTTTTTGGAACTTTCCGAAACGGGGAGGTTATGACTTGGAAAAATGACTTTGGTGTTGGATTTTGAAGTGAACTTCCCAAGTCATAACCTACCCTTGTGAAACAGAATTGGTACGAATTGATTTATTACTATCAATTAAGGTAGTAATGAGCGCACCGGGTGCTAGTCCATCAAAAATTGTGATTTTTCATAACATTTGTCGGTCACTTATTTTATCTTAAATTCAGCTTCAAATTAAACTTGTTCTGTATTACAATAATACATTTATGCAGAAAGAATGCACATTCTCTGAATATTACATAAGAAATGTTACTTCATCTAAGTCAGATTCCATTCCAAGTTGTTGAAAATATTATAGATGGTTAAGAGGTTATTAAGAACATTCAATTCCAATCCATATCAATCTATTAAATAAAATAAAGGAAGAACACAATAAAATAATTTAATATATATCACCAAATAATTAATCAATAAGCTGTCTACGCTATATGGCTAACTTAAGTTCCCTCTTTTCTGTTTTGTATGCATCTACTTGGTTTGCCGCCTGTAATTGCTCCCCGAGCAACTAAATTTTCATTTTCTGTTCAACTTTTCTCAATTCTTTTAAACGTCTGTCCAGTTCCAATTGGTATTTTGCCCTCGCAATGCGCAACTCAGCTTCCGTATTGAATATATCAGATTTATAAAATTTCTTTCTACGGCGTCCTCTACTTTCCACCACTTTAACACTTTTCGCACGTTCTCGGCACACTTCCACGACACTTTCACGACTCTTGAAGGCACTGGTATTATTGCATCATCAACTATAGTAGCGCACATTTTTTCTTCTACCATATTGTCCTCCCCGGTGATAGCTATCACATCACAGTTCTCCTCATTCTCTTCCAATATAATAGTATCACAGTCAATACAGTTTTCCAGTTCGATATTAATGCCACACGTATCGAGTTCTGTGTCATTTGGTAACCTTCCACTAGGTGGGGGGGGGACTTCCGCCATTTTTCATAATGTTTCTCTTTTCCGTTGCCAACTCGGTCTTCCTTCGGAACTTTATGTTTTCCCAAAGCTTTTTAAGTTGTTCAGTATATCTCTAAAATTGGAAAGCATACGATAAAAAATTTAATATGAACAATATAATATTTTGTAACTTAAATAGTTTTAATACTTATTAGGATTTCCGCATTGAATTCCAGCGTAATGACATCCCAGGCCTTCTCTTTATTCACAATAGAAACGATGTCTGATTTTTTACATTCTACAAGACTTTTGTATTTCAAAACAATGTCCCTAATGTTCTTTCTTTCTTGTTCAGAAAAATGCTTTCCTTTTGGCATTTTAATAATCTATTAGAACAATATGATCAAAAGCGAAATGAAAAAATCTACTAAAACTACACGTTTGAACTTCTACTAGAATAATCAATTAAAACGAAAAATATAAGAATATATAAGAAAACAAATTATACAAGAGGAGATGTTATTCAGAAGAGAGTTGAAGAGTTGAACTAAAAAGACACCACTATATTTCACTAATAGCTTCCGGCGTCGCAAAACTGAACACATCGATGACTGCAACGCAAAATAAAGTAGTAGGAATTCAATATAAACAAAGACAGTTGTATGGCGATCGAGGCAAGGAGCACACATTTCACGAAACAAATAATTGGCATCCCACTTTTCCACACGATGCCACATACTACGCAGCTATAAGTGTTTACTTATTACTGGGATGCGCTTAGCTGTTTACTTCTTATGAGTGCCGTCTCTGGTATGAAAAACCACTTAAGTGGTCCCTCATTCTATAAGTGGTTGTCGAGCCCTAAAGCCCCATAAAAGAATCTGTAAGTGGCGACTCGGAATTCCGCCCAATATTGAACTAATCTTATTACACGTTTTTGCCATTCCTTATATTATCCGCATTCTTACAAGAACGGATTTTGTCTTTACTCGCGTCCCTTTATACAAATTTCAATGAATGCTCCGCCTTCACCGTCAATCAGTATTTACCTAATCTCATCACTCAGAATTAGTAGCAAAATGCATGGCGCGTGAAGATTCCGGTATGGAACAAACTACGTTAAGCTCTACACGTCCGTCACTCACGGTACAATGAACTACTCCGTCACGCAAAATTGCATTACTGAAATTTCGTCGTACATCAAACATCGATTGTAATACTCGGTCAATGCTATACAGCAAGGTTTCAATACTCTAATGAATCTTTTGAGAATTTCCTGCTCCATTTAGTTGTAAAAAGAATTGAACTCTTTTTTTTTTTTTGACAAGTATGTTGAAGACATTGAATAGAGAGAGAATTTCATTAGAAGCGCAAGAGAGTAATTATCTACTCCATTGGTTCGACTCTATCCACCTCCCAGACAGATTTACACGTTTATTTCCTAATGTGTGTATTCAAGTCGTTAGCACTACGAGGAAATTTCTATAGAACTCCATGTATTTTTGTTTTTCTATTTCTGTGCAATGCATTTCAATACTGGCTCATTTAATTCCCAAATTACTTTATTGTAGTAATTAAATTGTTTACCAAATCGAGAGACCACATAAACGAGTCTTGACTACAACAATCGACCGCAGGAAGATCGATGGGCGAATAGCCACGACAATAATGGAAACAGCAGAATGCGTCACTGGAGTGGACATTTGACTCTCGACCTCCGGTGAACCGACAAAACACGACGTTTAACCGCGCGGCTGTTGCTGCAGCATTGTAACTGCGTGGGATGGCGGGGAGAAGAGGGATGCAATTTGCATGTCGCGGGGCCGCGCATATAGAAATACCGGCGGAATTTGTAAATAAATTCATTAATTCATTATGCATTTTGCAGTACTGCAGCGGCGGGCATTTAAATATATTAATCCTGGCGGGTTGAGGTCGCAGCTATTGTGCCCTGGGGAAAAACAAAAGCTACTTGGGACAGGGAATGGGGAAGGGCTGATTACGATGGTGGTGGAGAGAAGTAATCCCAAACGTTAGATAAAATGATGGGAATGGGATAGGCATGGTGAAGCATGTGAAATTGAGTTTGATTAGAAAGGTGAGAGGGGTATGAAATTCAAGGAGATAAAAAGCACTGAGTTTGTTTTGGAGAAAGCAAACAATACGAAACATTTATATGTGTGGTATGCCTTTAAAAAAATAAAAGCATGGAGAGAGCACGACAGTATACCTTAAATAAAATAAGAACACGGCAATTCTACGAGCTGCATTGCCGAAGTTAGTTTAATTAAAGGTCTTGAAACGAATACTAATTAAGACAATGTAATTGCTTAGGGTGCGATATATATATATTAGGTAAGATCCCAATACCTTAATTAATAAATAAATAAACTTGCTGTAAAAAGTTACATACTTGGATCTCCAAAATTTGATTTTTAATGTGATGTATAGGAAATGAAGAATACATCCTTACCCACGATAAGTTGGAGACGCAATTTCGGTTAAGATAAAGAACCGCTTATCAAAATGATGAAATAAAGAATAGCATTTCATTAACACAGTTCGTAATTAAACGATACCATGGCGCATTTCCTACAGTGTAACCAAAAGAGTTCAGTAAAAAGAAATAGAAATTATATAGGGTGAACATAACTAGGGAAACAGGAATCCACAATTCGTAACGGACTAAAATCGACGTACGTTCCATAAAATTATATCCAACGGAAAATTACTTTTGAGATTCCAGAAAATTTAAGAAAAAATTATTTATCTCTGATGAATGTTTTTCCATGAGTGTTTTTTGACCGCCATCTTCTATATGATTCTAAACAGTTTTGTTTACGTCGTATGTATGATTTGGCGAGTTTTAAGTCATGAGGCCCGTTCTTCCACTTAACCTCAAAGTATATGTCAAGTAATTTTGAAATATATTTTTGATGGGATGGGTTTGATGGGAATGTAGTATACCCAACCGACAGTGGTTTGCAGTTAGGGAAATTCCTGCTAAAACATC
Source organism: Laupala kohalensis (assembly GCA_002313205.1). NCBI lineage: Eukaryota > Metazoa > Arthropoda > Insecta > Orthoptera > Trigonidiidae > Laupala > Laupala kohalensis. The sequence continues at coordinate 1,015,103 of NNCF01125907.1, read as the reverse complement.
AGCCTGTTTGGCCAAACAGGGATCGAACCTCCACTCTCACATTCAACAGTACTTTGGTGGCGAAGACACTTCTACTACACCATCCCTATCCATTTTACTTCCGAGTGATATCGATCTGACTCCAACGATTCATATTAAAGAGACCGACCTTTTCCTCGCTACGCAGTTTCAACACCAACATTTGTTTATCAATAAATTGAAAAATTTGTAAAGTTTCACCAATCTTTTTGCTAAAAATAATTTAAACGGAAGCTTTTGGCTGTAGTAGTCGGCATCTTCGGACTAAGAATAAAAAAAGAAAAAAGAACGAAATTGGTAGTAAGAATAATATTAAAAATATAATATAAATAATAATTGAAATAAAAATACACAGAAATATTTAAACAAGAAAATGAAAAAGAAGAAGCAAATCAGTTAACTGTACAACATCTCTTTGTTCACAAGAATATTTTGGAAAATGCACTAAACTTTTAATATTTGTTTAATTTATTCAATATATTGTACTGTGTACCTCGTCAACGTGTGCATTTTTCTCAAAATGAAATAATATTTCACACATAAATAAGCATGACTTCGGCATATCACAGTTTCTCCACTGCAACGGTAAGTAGATTTCCACACAATCTCCAGCACCAAGTGAACAGAGAAGCTCGGCAGGTTTGATTTTCGTGTTCCCTATCAGATCGTGGACACCAAAATCCATATCGGAGCCTATCTGCAGCGCGATGTATCCAATCAACTAACCAGGAGAGAAATTAATAAAACTGCTCCAGTCAGCTATGTCCGTGTTCGCTCCGACACCCCCGAGAGTTGGCTTTTGAAGTAGGCCCTCCATTTTAAAGGGAAAAGCGGTTTAGATGTCCTGAGAGAGAGATGGAAATCAATCGGTTTGCTTTATGGTACACAACGGTGAATTTTAATTAATCCCGTAGTATTTCGCAGGCATTAACATACTGTGATTGAAGCTGTGTAGGTCAAATGCGCTTCAAAAGATTCTGTGGATACGAAAACTTTTAAACGGATTTTTTTTAAGAATAAAGCTGAAATGGATGTGAGAGATGTGATCAAAAGGTAATTTAGATTAAAACGATTTCAAATATTTTTATGTATTTTGGAAATGAAAAATCAGAGATTTCATGATATTGAAAAATTAACTAAACTTTGGTAAAACAATATTATTAATAAAAACATTTGAAAACTTCTAAAAACACGATTTTTAACACGATAAGTAATTGCTGTTTAGCGAGCAAATATATAAAATTACTTGTACGTCCAAAATACAACGTTAATCAATCTATTCGACATCATAAAATCAAGAGGTCTCCAAGAAATGGGAATAAATTTGCACTAAGAAAGTGGCGTTACAAAATTATGACTACATTTTTCTCTTTTTGATTTGGGACACACTGTCCGATGTGATGTACAAGATAAAAGTGCTTATATTAACAAGAACTGAATTATATCTAATATAACAATATTTTCTAAGGTTGATTCAAAAGAAATATGATCAGCAATGGTTCTATGAAATATGAGTCAAACACTAGTCACATCAATGCCATGAAAGATAAACTACTATATAAATATATCGATTGCTAAGTTCCTTTGTACAAAATATATTTCATTAATATCTTCACGATTCTCTCGCATAAAATTGGAGGTAAACTTGAGATGGAAATATTAGTCCAGACTTCTCCATCATTTAAGCCAATATCAATTCGTTATATCCATTTCAACAAAAATATAAATGACTGAATGTTCTCTTCAAGGAGAAGAAAATACATCATTTTTACATTGCAGACGATCGGTTGACTGTTAGAACTCTGAATCTCTCCGTTATACGATATGTTCGCGTGTTCAAGAACACAAATCTATGCGGTATATAGCGTTCTCAAACGAAGACTTGAGGATGAAATCACATTATATCCCTCAACGTGAATGGCGAATACTTCCTAAAGTCGCGTGCGTTGTCATCTTCGTGCAATGGACGTTTATGGTTCTTCTTCGACAAGGACGAAAATAAACATAGGGGACATCGCACAGTCAACGGATCAATCTTAGTGACACAAAGAAGAAAAGTGCCATAATTCAACTCAACTCTCCGACTCATTTCGCCAACTATGTCAATCAAATTTCTGAAAAGTTTTGTATTCATAACTACTTCTTAGATAATTTCTAAAACAAAAAATAAATTTATACAAAATTTAAAAAATGTGCACTCACAGTATATATCTTAGTTTTGCTATTTTATTGCCAAAAGTCTAAATTCGTTTTCTTGATTTTCACGCAATACTAGTAAGCACGAGTATTAGTTCATGATTTATTGAGGCTGTTATTTGTTCAAGTTCTATGTTTTATAGAGAATGATTTGATTCGCAATTATTTTAAATACTGAACATGGCAAAAAATGTCAATAGATATCAATCGATGTTTAAGGATGACCACTTACGCACAAATTTATTCAGAGCGCAAGTAAAATCGCAGGAACTCAACTAGTACTATAAATAAACCCTGCGTTAAGTACCGTTAGTGTTACATACACATTTCTTTATTTAAGATTTTTTTAAATATCTTCATTTTTAGGATTCAATAATTTTTTTTTATTATTATCAATTGCATTTAATTCCCGGTCAGGCCAGAAAATAATTTGTTGCTTTACACAATAATGTCCCAGTTCATATATAGCTGTGACAATTGAAACGCAAATCATCCTCCTCCTTCTAGTGTAGTACATTTCCCACATATAAATACTAAAATAAATAATTGCGTTTATAACGACATCATACCATTTTTCAGGCGTCCCTCAAATTCCCTCATTTTGATGTGAAATTCAAAATGTATTAGATTATAATCATTTTAGTCACGTTGAAATGTTTTTTTAAAATGTTTCATAGCATATTTCAAACCATTCAAAGTTCTACTTATTATTTTACAAATTATTTTTAGTGCCATAAAATGCGTTCCGTTTGATCTTAAATCCCACCTTATTCTCATATTTATAACAGTGAAAATTTTTAATTCTGTGTTACAATTTCTAAAAAGAAAAAAAATCTTATATTTTCTGTAAAATGTATATTACTTCTTTAGGTTCCTCTTTGCTTTCATCTTATCTATTAAATTTATAAAAATAAACTCCATATCGACAATTTTCAAAAGTTTCGTGGTTGAGTTGAGGTAAAAGTAGAAGTGACCAACCCAGAAAGTGATATTGCAAGACTTCAATTTACGATGTCGTAATTTTACCCGCAGGATCTCAACATGAAATTGTCATTACACCGAGATAGTATCAAAAGATGGAACAAGAATGATGGAACGACGCGTGACAAGCCATTAACGACTCAACGCGTGCATCCTTGATGACGAAGTCAGACGCAGCTTCCGGAAGAGACTGCAGCGCTACCACCAACTCTCCCGAGATGAGAATTGTAGAACAATTTAATTACACACGGCACATGACCTCCGCCGGAAGACAGTGGTGCGGCGTGCCGCCAAGATCTGCGGAGTCAACGGGAAGTGAGGCACCCGTTGTAATGCGGCGCAATTTTCTTAACTTCGAATCGTCCTTGTGCTAACTTTGGATCCAATTTTCGTAGCGCGCATTGTCATAACTCTGCTGCCGTACCACCCCCTCTGTCTCTTCCCAAAATCTATTAGCAACCGGAAACATTTTGTGGCAGAAAGGGTCGGAACTTGGTAGTGCTATGTTGAGATTTTAGAATTGCGTTCGCGGCAATATATATATATATATATACGAGGCTGGAAGTGCAGACATTGTTAGATGAGCAATATCGACTTCTCGTCGCGGGAACTTTGTGTCTATGTTTCTATGAAGTTGAAGTGGATTCATATTAGGTGCATTACGAGAGTTCGAAATTGTACCCACGACAAATATTGAGTCAGAGCACCAGTATAAAAATGCTCAGAATTGCTGGATAAAGTAAAAGTACCACCAACAACATTAAATGTTCGCATTATTAATGCAACAATAAAAAGTAAGAGGTCATGTAAAAAATTTTAGGTCATATATTACGTCTCAAAAATTATTTTTAATTAATTCCAATGTATGAGATTTATATCAAGGAAACGAATAACGTGAAATGTTGGAATAAAATACTTTAAACTCAAATAAATAGTATCACCTTCCCATAATACACATCATGAATTATAATAAGAAATGTAATATGAATAAATAATAAGAATTTAAAAAAATTTTCTTTGTTCAAATAAATTAATTAATTAATTGTAAAAAAGGTCTTGCAAACTGCGTATGACCACGCGGAGGACAATAAACAGATTTACTCTTCGGAAGCACGCAAGGGACCATCCAATCAATTCCAATCAAGGACCCCGAGGCAGAGGCGGATTTCACATTTCAACCTAGGATGGAATTAAAAAAGTTCGGTACGTTTTATGATATCATTAGAATACTCACAAATTTGTATTTAATAAAACACAAAAATGTTATTTCAGAAGTACGCATTATTATCAAACTATAAATTATTGGGAAAATATTCTTTAAAAATAATAAGTATTAAAATAACACTAAATTCGAGATTTATTATTTCAAATGAAGCCGCCTCTACACAAGAGCCTAGAGAGCTTGCATAAAAAAAATCTGCCTCTACCCGAAAGAAAACTGTACAGAAACACTGGCCAGGATGGGGCTACAGAATTAATGTACAGAACGGTGCCATCGTTAAGTACTGATAACACTAATCTTAAATTAATAATAAGGCACAACACAAGCATGCAAGAAAATAAATTTGTAATTAAATTCGAATTAAATCTTTATTACAATCAATAAATTATTTTACATTGTAGAAACACTGGTGCAGTAGGTAGCTCTTAACCGTGGATTTGAATAGATTCAATTTCATAATATTTTTTATATTTTTGGGGAGGAAATTATAAAGAACGTTTCCCGTACGATGTGGCCTTTATCGACGAAGAGTGCTTGACACTCTAGGACGATGAATATTATTCCTATAGCGAGTATTGTGTTCGTGATTGATACAGTTTCATGTGAAGCAAGGTTGGCACTTCAGTAAGAAAGTAAATAAATGGTAATAAATAGGATGGCTCTTTAGTTAATAAATAGATATCCATACGGACCTGCTTAACATTGGCAACGTTTACAATCAATGAACTACTATTACCCGTAAAGGGCATCAACGAAGAACTCATTCAGTTCCATTGGCGACAGACGGGTAAAAAAATTAAAATTGTACTTGGAATGTTAAACTAATGAATACACAATGTCAATAAAGGGCTCTAATGACCTTGACGTTGGCGAGCCCTAAAGTCCCAAGAGAAAAAACACGCATAATATCAATAAATCCATAAATAAAGAATGTAAAAAAATCAGATGGAAAATGCCTATGTTCGCGTGGGGGATAATACACTGTTACTCTCGGAAAACATGCAAGGGACCATCCCATCAATTCCGATCAAGGACCCAAGGACGGTGGCGATTGTAATATTTATAAAATAAATTATTTAATAATTTATAATATAGTGTCATCTATTTATCGTTCCAAAATGAATTGTAGATATTTTGTGCAGTAAAATTTCGAGATTAATAAAACGAAAGTATTAATGACATTCCTGCCCATGGAAAATCCACCACTACCCGAAGGAAACGTGGAGAAAAACTCGGGTCAGGATGGGAAAAATTATTTTCCTTAATTCCGTTTCTTCTTTCTCATTGTAAGTATGAATCTTTCACAAAACCTCTCGTTTTCTGTAACACTTGGAAATTCCTAAACGTTTGGATCCTAAACACAAAGAGCCCAACAATTTCTGCAATTGATTAGAAGTCGAATTCATTTTACGAAATTTACTATTTTCAATTACATTACACTGACCTCGAACTGAATCAAGTTAGATTTATTGATTCGAATAGCTCCCGAAGAATAATATCCCAGACCATACTTTTGCTGCGTATTTTCTTTCTAAGAAAAGCAAGCCGCGCGGAAGATATTGGTATCATATATCAGAGGCAAGACAGATGAGTAGTAGAAGGACAGCGGGGATAGAGGAAGCGCAATAACAAGGAAGGGATAGCAACGATATTGCAGGAGGCAGATGGTGCGTGGTTTACATAAAATGTTGAAGTAGAAGAGTGAAAAGGAAGAATAGAGAATAATGAAACAAATGTAGTAATCTCATGTGTGATCTATTTGAGTTTCTGATGAAAACGTTTTGAATTTTTGAAATTTCACTTTTGCGTTCAATAGTCTACTCGTAACACGTAACTCAGAATTATTTTTATTAAATCCATGCAGTATATTAATTAGTCTTAAGAAACTGTCTTAAATAAAGAAAATAATAATACTCATTTTAATAAAACTAATATTATGGTGAAAATACAACATAGCGTAATGTTTTGAGGATAGCGTAGAATTGACTAGGACCCAGTAATCGAGTGTAATAAAATTTTCAAAAATTATAAAACTTAAACTCTGTGTGATAGTCTGAGAAAATATTGTCACAAACCGCCTTGTAATAGCTCTTGATATTTCACACTATATTTATTGTTTATTTGTTTATTTAATTTAATGGATTGTCTTCGTTCGCTGCGAGTCTTCTCCCAGTTTCGCTTCACCTCATCAAACTCGCCGGTAGGCTCTTGCACACAAACACTCTTTGGAGTTTGGAGTTATCAAGTCAACCTTCAAGTGTCGAAAGCGTGGGAGTCTCCATGGTACCAACAACAATGTGCCATTATTCGCAAATAAGCGCTCTCTTCTGAGGAAAACACGTATTAATTTATATACTTTTCTATCGGAAAGTAAAATAATAATAATAATAATAATATATAGATTGTCAACAAAGCAGTTACCAACTGTGGCGGATTTATAATTTTTGCACCCGAAGACGAAATTATGACATGCGACCCCTAAGATAAGAATAACAATAGTTAGTTAACGGATATAATTTTAACAGATTTTTATTTAGTAAGATACAAAAAAAATATTTAATTACTACGTGTAATCACCAAATCTTCGAATTATTCCGAAAATGTTGTTCATAAATCGTATCTGTTAAAATACCTCGAACTTCTAAATTAAATAAATGAATTGAATGAATAATTGTATTGTCAAGAAAGCTGTTACAAACTGCTTATGACCACGTGGTGGATATTTAACATTTTACTCTCCGAAAGCAAGGAAGGGACCATTCCATCAATTCCGATCAAAGGTTCTAGGTAGAGGTAGATTCAACAATTTAGCACACTCTTAAGATAAGAATAAATACAGTTCGCTACGTGTTATATATTAACAAAATACAAAAAAAATTGTATTAATAAACCCCAAAAAAACGTTATTTCAGAAGTATTAATAGAAATATTGGTATCAATGAGATTGTAATAAGTACATTTCATCATCAATAAGTACAACCGACAGCGGTGGTCTACTGGTAGCGTCATCGTTTCCACTTGAACGGTAGAACATGGGTTCAAACTCTGTCGAATTAGATGAGGTTTTCAGTTGGGATTTCCCTCACCTACTCCAGACAAATGTCGGTTCGGTACCATAAGATCCCCGACAACCCAACATCTCTCCTTCCCAATCCCCTTTCCCCAAATCCAACGGTTAGGTGGAAGAGCACGTCTCACGGTCTGAACCTATCCAAAAAGGGCATAAAATAAATAAATAAATAAATTTTCAGCACTAACTCTTTCAGTCTCTGTATAAGTAGTTTTTCCCCTGTGGCAACGAATCCATGATACAAACACCGTAAAGTCTGATGCTGTGGTGAACATCGTAAGGGGTGCTTAAGACGTTGGCTTCGATTCGGAAAAGGGGATGCTGTGCTAGTCCACGAGCTAAGAACTTTGAAAAGGTTACGAAGGTAATATTTTTGAATGTACCAGCGCTTTCAACGATGACAGACGCAACTGAGATGGCTTTAGCTGCGAAGATGAGAAGAGAAGACGGGGAGACTAGAGCTTGTGATCATCTACGCGAAGAAAAGAAAGAGTAAGGACGATAATTGCACAATGGTGAGGAAGGAAGGTGAAAATAAACAGACCGTCGATATTTCATCGGTGTAGAAAAATTATAATACATTAAATAAAATGTTTTACATAAAATTAGTTTTGTATTTACATAATTAATGTTAATATAAAATATTCTTGTCGCAAAACACCTGTTACAAGCGGCGTATTAAAAAGGGAAGGACCATAAACCCTTGAAACTAATCCGATCGATTTTGATCATACACAAAGGAAAACAGGTGTAACAACAGATGAGGATAAAAATACAGGGACAATGTACACGAA
>NNCF01125907.1:962433-1006717 GCA_002313205.1 Laupala kohalensis | reverse complement strand
ATATATATGTGTGTGTGTGTGTGTGTGTTGAAATTCATGTATTAAATGTGATAATGGTATCATAATTTATTTGAGTAATTGAAAAATTCATTACAATTTTACTATTACAATAAACTTCGAATATTTGGTGGGATACATACATCATAATAAATAATTAATAAATATTAGTGAAAGAAATTTCCGTTCAACATAATACTACCCCTACAACTTTTAGTGTCTTCGCAAAAAAAAAAAAATACTATATGAGTTTCCGCGACTTCTCAATGATTTTGAATTTTGGCGTAAAAAAAGTCACTGAGTTCCCATCGATATTTTATGGAGAATTTTTATCATATTCAGTTGACGGCGAATGTGTAAAAGATGACCTAATTCTCCATTGACAACACTATTGTTCGATAATTAGGTTAGATTTTTCTTCGCCATATTTAAAATAAATAACTCTCATGGTGAACAAAAAATACAATATACGCTATCTTGAATACCAGGGACATGTAGAAAGACAGCTTACAATACATTCACCATTAACTCACACAATGCTAATGTAATGCTATTTTCAACTTTTAAAAAAATAATAATAAAGATTATATTTAATTACGAAAATCCCTATTATGAAACTTCTTCAGTGATTCCTCGAACCATACTTAAATAAATAAGTTTATTGTAAAAAAAAACGTTACAAACTGCATATGACCACGTAGAGGATAATAAACTATTTTACTCTCCGAAAGCAAGCAAGGAACCTTCCGATCAAGGGCCCTAAGCCAGAGGCGGATAGAAAATTTCAGCATACTCATTAGATAAAAATAAAAAGTTCGCTACGTGTTATAACATTAACAGAATACCAACAAATTTGTATTTAATAAAATACAAAAAAAGCTATTTCAGAAGTATGCATTATTATCAAACTATAGATGATGATTCGTAAAATATTGTTTTTAAATCGTACGTATTAAATTTATATATCGTACTAAATTAGAAATTTATTTTTTCGTTGTTCCCGGATGCTGAATAATTTACGTTTATCCATTTCGAAAATTCAAATTTTTATTTAATACAGTAGTGTGATGTTATCTTTAGGTCATGTATTGAAAAAAAAATGAAACTGTTAAGATTGAATGCTATCGTAACACAACGAAGGATCAAGAAAGAAGAATGTGTTAAAGACGTAAAGAGGGAAGGATAAGGAATGAAACGGAGACGTGGGCAGCGATTATTGAAGTGTGGAGAAGACGAAGACCGTGGTTGATACGCGCGGTGGGTGATGGCCTCCGCGTAATCCGACGCCTTGTGGCCAACGGCTGCGCAACGACCGATAGCGTCGTGACCGCAGTATCTCGTAGCCCCGCTCCGGATCCGTCCTGAGAACGGAGCCGAGGTCGAAGCTCGGAAGTGAGACGGGGAAAGAGGGATTCTGTCATGAAAGGAGGTGAATGCTACCGGATTTTATGAGGTTCATCACTCAATGTGATACACTATGATACTGAGTTGTATTTGTGCAATGTGAGAATGTAATCTAAGAATATAAGCACATTTATGTCTATACTAGCTGATTACCCGGCGTTGCATAGAGATTTTTTAGACCAACAAAGCCACCCTCCGAGAACCACGCAGGTCAATTTCACGCTTCCGAGGCAACAGACAACGGCGGCAGAGCGGCTTAACCATTTCATTAAAATTCTTTTAAAATTTAAACCGTTCGTCAAAAATGTTACGATTTAACCCTCAAGCACACGCGCCAAAAACTAGAACTTAAGCGCACGAGCGGGGTGGATCCCACCCCAAAGTAAATATTGTTTAAATGAAGGAGTTTGTTTTATTTTTCACGTCATATTTCTTTATAACTAAGAAAAATATCATGTTAATGCAGTTTAAGTATTATTTACATGATGGAAATCTTCTTTTAAACAGAAAAATTAAAACTATGAACAGAACATTTTTTCCAAACTTTTTGATACATATGAAGAGAAATTACAATACATTGTATCCTCTGTTTTTTTCTGAATTGTGAAAAACATTTTTGCTAGAGGAAGAGTAAAACGAATAATTGTATTTTTTATAAAATTTATATTGAAAAAAAAATTAAAGTAAATTACTCGCAAAATGTACTAATTTTGTACTCTAAAAAATGAGTTAAAGTATCTATAACATGCTTTAAAATATTCAAGTCTTGTTTTATCTTGCATGTTGCATACATGCAGATATATCATAAAGTGAAGTTCTTTTTAAATTTTATTCAAATAACTTTGTACCGTTGACGACTGAAGGGTTGATCACTTCAGACAATGTTTATCACTACCGGAAAAGTTTCTTATTCTCTCCGGCTCTTTAGTAAATCTATCCATTTTATCGAACACTCACACTTACCAGCTTCAAAAATTCAAGAGAAAGCAAGTTCAAAATACTGAATTAATAAGAATACTCAACGCAATAAAATGGAACCTTTAAAAAGTGTGTGAATGATACTCCCTCACTGATAACGAAATTCTAGATGCTCTCAAGGCGCTGTTGCGTCGAAGTAGTACCGTTTATTCTACTTTGCAACAAGAATTGTCCCTCAATGACCCTACCCCAATTCCCAAAAACTCGGGGTGAACAGAGTGACTGGCCGAGATGTGACGGTGGACGTCTAGAAAGTGACTCTCCTTTCTACGGATCTCGTCTTTACAACAACATGTTATGAATAGTGGAGGGGGGTTACAAATTGCCTATTTTGTCGAACATATTTTATGGATGACCCCTTACAGCCTTCATTCATGTGCTAACTGATTTTTGTTTAAAAAAAACTAAACATCTTCATCCTCTCACACCTTCAATTGTGTTCCGAAAGGACTCAGAAAGATGTGTCTAGAGAATCTCAAAATTTAACATTCTTTGAACATTCTCTTTCGCAATAAATTCTTAACTGTGAAATCAAGTTATGTTAAGTACTTATTTACAACAAGATGGCCGCCAAGCCTCTCCACGGGTCATGAAACTAGGTTTAGCATGCGAGTACAAGGCGATCCGCCCGCCAATGACTACCTCCCTGTGCGCCTTAATAGTCGTTTGTCTATGCCGCCTATTCTCGTGGGACCTCGTGCCTGCGGTTTCGTGGACGCGTGGGAAGTCACTGCTGGTAGCGGACCCGCGAACAGGAATGCTGCTGCCTTGCGTGTTGCATTATTGTGGTTGCTCATGCTACAACGGCTCGTTGCATTGGTTAGTGGAGCGAGATACGACTGCCATTGGCATGGAAAATCCTGAACAATGGATCATTTTTTTTTAAATATCGGATTTCTAACGCTGATCTAGAATATTTTATCAAAAGTATTTTGACATTTTTATTTTCGAGGGTGTAAAATAATTTTATGAAAACATATACAAAGGTTCCGATATACAAAGATCCCTTGTATACGCAAAAAAGAGTTTTCGCTAATTATTGCTTTGCTTATTAAAACATATCAATTTCGTTAATTAGAATCGAAGTTAAAATGTTGTGTCCATACAATTTTAGTTCTAATTTCAAAAAATTAAAAAAATTCAAAGGACGATTTGCACCGAGTCGTCAAAACACATCCTTTTCGGTTATCAGTCATAAAACTTCCACCATCAATGTTAATAATACTTTCCTCTAATGCGGACGCAGAATAGAATTAAGTTGTTCATACATCCAGACGCACGGTGACCTTCTGGGTCACGGTCTATTCCGAGGCAATTTTGCGTATCTGTATCATAGCAATCATATCTAACTTCCATGTCACTTGGCAGATGAAAGATTGGCTGTTTTAATTGCAACTATACATATTTATTTTATTTTTTTATCAGTTACTGTTAGAAATACCCGGCGTTGCCCGGAATATGAAAAAAAAACTTAAAACTATTACTAGATATTCAAAATTTTAAAACAATTCACAAATAAAATATTGAAATAAATATTTTTTCGCGTTGTTAACAAAAAAATATTTGAAGAACAAAATATTATATCATCATTCAACGAAAAATTGGTACTGACAATTGATTTATTTTACACTATAGAGGGCATTAAACACGTGTCAACGAGCGTACAGAAATTTTAGTTGAAATTCTTTATACATGCAGGATGAGGTTCGAAGGACCATAAATATACAGGCAAATTACATAACATGAAGGTAGATGAGGTGTGTTTAAACCCTGGACTGCCAACAAAACAGTTAAATGACATAAAATATACAAGTTGAAAATAATGAAAGAATGCAAAACAGAACTTCAGGTGAGATACTGGGATGAGGTGAGACGATCCGTTCCTTCAAAGATTCAGTCCTTCAAAGATTGAGTCGATGTCCAGGTGATGGTTTTGAGTCGATGTGCAGTTGAGGTTGAGTTGCTGACCGCATATCACGTGGCGATTCAACGGCGTATCGATACCCTCACGAGATAATCTTTAGGTTGAAAATAATTCCTCCAGCTCCTGGTAGAACGTGAAGGGGAAGTCGTCGGCTTGCTTTCCGAATGATGAGAGTACTAAATCATGTTTGATGTTGACTCCTCGGACGAGATTTTCAGAGAGAGTGCCCACATGTCCTGGTTCGTCTTCTTCTTCTTCTTTTTTTTTTTTTTCGGAGACTCGAGTCGCTCGCGCGATTGGTTAGAAAGTTGGTCGATCGATCAATCGATAGCGTGACGTCGTGACGTGACAAGTTGACCGTATCGATTGTATATCTGGATCGATGGCGTTGATATTACTGTCAAGTTAATAAACGAGTCTGTAATTAATTACGCCAGTCATACTATACCAGTGCAACCATTTCATACAATTTTTTTTAAAACTCAAAGGCGTAAATTTTCAATGGACCTTTGAGATTAGAAGTAATTGTTCATAGAAGCTCAACAATCGAGAGATGTCACTCAATTGACACAAAGTGCATAGAGTTCACAGATTGTTAACTTGTGTAATGTCACGATATCTAAAAATGTCTGAACAACGGGTCTGGATACTTTAGCTCGTTTTGCCCGGCTTTGACCGAGGTTCTTGTATAATATTCTAAAATGATATGTCAGTTTCCATAAGCTCTCTACTTTAGTGACCTTTCACTTTCGAGTGTCAACGGTTAAATACCACGAAGAAAACCGCCAAAAAAACTTACAGTTTTCAGAATTGAATTCTAATATGTATGTTGTTACGAATTATTTTAAAATTCTCCTGGAAGGAACAGACACATTACGTATAATACTTAGTTTTCATTTCACTTTTAGGTTATGTACTAAAAAAAACTTTATAATTTTGCTTTTACGATTCGGTCACGTAGCTTATGTGTTCAATTGAGTGTCCACCTCATGTAACGCAATCAAAGTCCGGCGGACACATAAGCTTTACATGAACCGATTTACCTCAATAATACTTAAGAAGTCTTTTGAAATTTCAAAAAATGTCATTGACTACTTTTTCCATATTCCATGCAACAGTTATTCGAAACAATCCACTTTTATCCGTGTAGTTTTTCGAGAGTTACAACATAGTAGCAGATGACAACCTAGTTCAAATATCACAAGTTGATGTTTCAGGGATTCATTTATTCAATATTTCTAACGCCAATGTCATTAATCATCATCAGAGTGACATTCATCAGGTGGTCGTCCGCAAGGGCATGTGGTTGGAGAAAACCCTCGCGATATCCAATACTCCATTTGTATCGCCACAGACGACTACGTGAAAAATGGAAACAGAACATCCAAGAAATTTGGAACTGAACGCTACTGAAACCAATGCGCCAGTATAAAAATTATTATATCGGGAATCACCCCCTAATCCACATAATAATTAACCACTACATTCTACAAACTCTTTTTATTTACAGATGAATGTAAAAGTAAATAAAAATATAATGGAAAGAAAGGTAAACTCTTAATAAAACATTTAATTTTAATCCGTAAATATTTTTCAACAAATAATTAATTATATAAATAAATTTATCGTAAAAAATCAGTACAAACTGCCTACGACCACGTAGATTACTAGCAAGGGCAGTTCTCCGGTAGCAAACAAGGAACCATCCTATCAATTTCGAAGAAGGGCCCTAAGGTAGAGGCATTTTCAATTTATCAGCACAGACCTAACATAAGAATAAATGTAGTTTGGTACGTGTAATGATATAATGCCAACAAATTTGTATTTAATAAAACACAAAAAAGTTTATTCCAGAAGTACGCTTTATTATCAAACTGTAGATTATTCTGAAAATACTGTTTATGAATCGTAAGTATTAAAATAGCGCTTAACTCGAAATTTATCTTTTCATTAGACTCCGCTCCTAGACGAGTCCAGAGAGCATGTATAAAACCTACCTCTACGCGAAGGAACACCGGAGAAAACCCCGAGACAGGTTTCGAAAATAAATGAACAAAATTTTTTAAAAACTGTAAAATCTTCTAGTTGAAAAACAATCTTTCCTGAAATACCAACATATGTTTGCGCCCATCGGAGGGTTAAGAGTTTCTGATGCATAGGAAAATCTCTGTGTAATTTACTATTTTTGACATGGTCTAGTAATAATCTGTGGGTCTAGTAATAATTAATCTGTTTCCTGGCGGTGTGGTTCACCGCAATTTGAGAGATTTCTATGTATTTTTGATCTCCAGAATGGGAAAATATCGCCACACATTAAAGTGCTTCCTACGGGAGTCGCCTAATATGAGAGTAATAAACTATATGAGATCACCTCAGAGGTCTGTGGGTCTCGCATGTTACATGTCAATGGTAGGTTGGGGTGGCGCAGTGGGTAGCGCATCAACGCGCTAAGTTGAAAGTCCCGAGTTCGTATCTCGGTCCCACCTGCCATTTTCATTCAACATCACATAATTAATCCGTTACCTGGGCGCTATGGTTCGCGCGACTTAAGGGATTTCTGAATGTTCTGGTAAGCCCGATATTAAAAATGTGATTGAGGACACCATTAAGGGAAGAGCAAGGTGGTGGACCAATTTTTATTACAGTGTGATTGTTCAAACACCTAAAGGTGTGTCAAAAAGGGAATATTATTATTATTATATTATTATTGGGACTTTAGGGCTCGCCAACACATAGTTCTTTAGGTTCCTATTATTTTATTTTACTTCATTGATTCAAAACCTTATCTCCGGTGTGGTTGTGTATTCGTAAACCAAGAGAGGCTTGGATATAACGTAACTCGTCACATAGAAGTACTAACTTATTATACTCGTATAACAAAGATGTAATGCTATTCAACAACCCAGTCCCGAAGCTATGAGATCTCATCCTTGAACGTTGCAGCTGTGAAAGTTTTCCTTGCGCATAAACTGCAAGTTCAACTGAGATATGTTAAGTAATTAGGTTATTATATGAATCGCCTTATTTCCTATTCGGGGTTATATATTTCCTATTCGGGGTTAAGTACACGCCTGTGGCTTGTCTCAGTTGCTTTGTGCTTGTTTTGGGGTTAAGTGTGTTAGGTTATTTAAGTATAAATCTTTAATTATTACGGGACTATATCAGGAAATATTACGAGAAATATAACAATAGAAAAATAATTATTAATAATTACAAATGTAATGACAAATAATATATTAATCTGCATTAGTGTTTGTATGATGCAAATACTATAAGATATTCATCGTATGTGTGAATCACAGAAAATAAATATTGTATTATCTTTATGACTCTCTCTCTCTCTCTTTTGCCAAGGAATAATCTGAAGCAGAATTCTTCCTCTTCACCAAATGTAAACAATATTTCAATTAAATTCATAGCGTCCATCACTCATGAGCTCATTAACCACAGACTTACCTAAACTCAATGACACTCATAGGGCAGTTTCTCTACTGACAGAGGTCTGTACAGGATGTCGGAATGCTCTAGAGTGCACAGAGAGTATACTTTGCTTGACGAATGGAACGACCGTACTCCCAAACTGATGTAATTTCTCTTTCACATGGGACGTTATATTTGTACTCTGAGAGCACCGGTAAGTGGAAAAAGCTATTAAAATCTGCATTTCCATTTTTACATGCTAAATTTTACTCTGTATCAATTTTTTATAGGTCATTCTCCCCAATTTGGGATAATAGGTGACTCTCGACGTGATCTTCAAAAATGTCCTATAAGTCTAACTTTACGATACCTGTGCTAAAATATTCGTGTATTGTATCTGGACACTGAATTCGAGAAATACATAATTCATAGTATGAAAAAAATATTCAGAGCCTATGACTCAGCACTATGACATGTCCTCCACACATCATCAAGAAGTTACGCTCAAAAATTAATATGAAAATGTATAAAATAATTTTTGCACGTCATTTATGCGAATATAAGAAAGGCTTTGTTGCTATGCGAGCCTGGTAATAATGAGGGTTGGATGTGCTGTGCCACGTTCTCAGTCTCCGGTTGAGTTATTTTTCTTTGCTTTTATGTTTTAAATGAACATGATTAATGCATTTTATCAAGAAACAAAGTTTTATTCCATTAGAATTTTTGTACTACGTATCTGGACTATCATGGATTTTTATAAATAATGTAAGTCCCCAGTTATTGTTCCCTGATTTTTGATCTTGGAAATGATCTTATTTTCATTTATATTACGTTTCTCTGAACAATAAAAAAGATTATAACATTTTCTTAAGTGCACGCTATTTCTTCGTGCAAACATTGCTTTATAATTTAATTACGAAGGTAATATTTTAGTAAATTGTGTGGCATCATGAACAAAGTATATAATTTCTAGGACACTTTTTCACTAATATTGTATTTCGATTCAAATATGTAGATGACCATGATTCTGCCACTCAACAGTATATTCAGAAGCGATAGCACTAGCATTACATCGACATCGCACAGTTCAATGCTGAAAATAAAAATATTCATTTACTTGGAAACCGTACGCAAATGTTTCCCAACAGCTACACGAAAAGTTCGGAAAATGGATATTTTACGATATTTTGACATAAAAAGTTCATCAATTTTAAGGATTTCATTATTTTGAACTTTTTTGGAAATTTATCTTCTTGACAATTGATGATACTTTTTATACTTTTTAAATTATTTATTTCTAAAATAAGCGGCTTTTCGCTTTGGCGACAACTTGGATTTTATTGAATTTAAATTCAAGTTAAAAATCCTAAAACTTGAATAATTTTTCATGTTAATGAAAAATTGACCTGAAAACTGTGCAGGACACAATTTATTGAAAATATAGATGGTGTAGGTAACTTATTGTTGGCGTAATTCAAAATGCCACTTTTCCTCTTTTGCTTGTCCGGAGAAAGATTGCTTGTACTGAGGATGACTACTATGTGGTCGAAAGTTGACTCTTATAATAAATATGATTATTTTGTGTTAGAAATAATAATAATAATAATAATAATAATAGAGAATCAAGAAAGAAAATTAATGTAAACTTAATCCCAGGTATTGACCATGTTAGATACTGGATATGAGATGCTGTACAAATAAATAAATAATATATGGTTGGCAAGACAATTAATGCCATTATTAAAAAATATATATTTCCGCACAGTTGCTTCATGCCAATGAAAAATTAACATGAAACCTGAATGGTAATGTTATGTTACTCGATCGAGAATACTGAATTGATGAAGTTGCATTTAGATTCCAGGAGATCCGATGCATCAAGCAACAACATAGTGGAGTATTGCCCCCACTATACTAACAATGCGTTACAACCAAGCTGTAATTTCCCTGTGCTTGGTTTACAAACACGCTTTTCGGTCACGTCTCTTTCCGTAAAGCCTTCAACTAGCCAGAAGCAGGTTGACACTCGCTTGGATACACCGTGAATGGAGGGAGAATACGAAATACCTGTAAACTGCGTCAGAGTTAGCGTTGACGTACGCCTGTGTCAACAAGCAGATATACTCGCGTCTTTGCATCACAGTCAGAACTCTGAACAGCTTGTGGTCCCTTTTCACAGCTGCTAATTCAGAGTCCACGAAACAACCAAATATCATAAGTGGAACATCAGCTATGTTGTTCTTAATATGTCCCATTCTACAAATAGAGAAAAGGTCAATTGAATTGCTTCATCGTTCTCATTTCTAGAGAACGCGGCAGCTTTTCAACACATGAAATTGAAATAACTTTTATGGCATAATAAAACAGTTCGAATAAGGCTTTATTACGAAGTACTCAGTAAGATCTACTCAGTGAAAATACATATTATTAAAACAGTCCTTGTGTATTATTCAGCAAATGGTATCTATAATCCGTGAAAAAGCTAACTTCAGGAAGTGTCTTGAAGGCCAAAGATTAGATCAACCCCTTTGTTCACCAAAGTTGGCGTGTGTGTGTGTATGTATATATATAAACTATGAAAGTTTTTCCTTATTCTTTACATGTGTAGTATTAATGTTTGTCTCTAATGAATCTAATAATAATAATAATAATAAATTTATTGTCAAAAAACAGTACAAACTGCGTATGACCACGTGGAGGGAAAAAAAACTAATTTACTCTCCGGAAGCAAGCAAGGGACCATCCCATCAATTCCGATCAAGGGCCCTAAGGCAGAGGCGGATTCAAAAATTTCAGCAAAAGTTCCTAGATAAGATAAAAAGTTAGCTGCGAGTTATAATACTAATAGAATGTCAATATGTTTGTAATTTTAAGCAAAAAATTACATGTAAGTTATTATCGAACTATAGATTATTCTGAGTATAGTGCTTAAAAATTGAAATAACACTAAATTCACGATTTATTGTTACAATAGACCCGCCCCTAGACAAAGCCTAGAGAACCTGTATGATAAATCCGCCTCTACCCGAAGGAAAACCGGAGAAAAACCCGGGCCAGGATGGGTACCCGGGCCAGGATGGCCAGAATCTAATGAACTTTTGATATACTACAACACAAAATTTTATCTCATGTTAAATTTATTAAGTTTGAATGTTAAGAATCACGTTCGATTAATAATTGACTTTGATACAAAAAGACGAATGTTTAAAGAAGCTTTGAGGAGAAGGGATAGTCAGTTTCTTGAATTTTTCAAAGCAATCCTGCTGAGTGACTTCCGATGTTTCTCGATGTCTCTTCCTGTTGCGGAACTCAAAGTTCACTATTGCCAGAGAGAAAGAGAGGAGAACTATACGAAAAGTTATCATCAATACGTTTTCAATCAAATCCATGTAGTATAATTGGAGGTTGTTAATATGAAGTGGCTGACATATTACTTTCTATCCAATAAACAATCTTATTTTCACATTGATATGTAATAGCATTTGTGAAGGACGTTCCTTATGATATGTATATATAGTCAAAAATTGAATATTACTTTGTAGTCCCATGATCAAATATTATATCAAACTTTCAAGTATTAGTATTTTTATTATTGATATTTTTGTCCAATATCAGATTATTTTACGTGAGAATTGCAACGACAAAATAATTGTGGGAATTATATTACTGTGTAGGACATATAATTTTACTATCAGAGTAAAAATTTTTCATGCTAGGGGCTAAATCTTGTAGTTCTTATTTTATAAATAAATAAATAAATAAATTTATTGTAAAAAAGCAGTACAAACTGCGTATGACCACGTGGAGGACAACAAACTAATTTTTACTCTCCGGAAGTAAACAAGGGATCATCCCATCAATTCCGATCAAGGGCCCTAAGGCAGAGGCGGATTCAAATATTTCAGTAAAAATTCCTAGATAAGATAAAAAGTTAGCTGCGAGTTATAATACTGATAAAAAGTCAATATGTATGTAATTTAATGTAAAAAATGTACATGTACAAATTAATATCGAACTATACATTATTCTGAGTACAGTGTTTAAAAATCAAAAGAATTGAAATAACACTAAATTCACGATTTATTATTACAATCAACATTCCCCTAGACAAAGCCTAGAGAACCTGTATAATAAATCCGCCTCTACCCGAAGGAAAACCGGAGCAAAACCCGGGCTAGGATGGTATCTTATGGTATCTTACTCTTTACTACACACTTGATTCCAAAGTCGAATAGTTTCGCTTTTGTACTATTATACAATTCGATTTAAGACGAATCGAGGCAATTTGCTTCAACACCTGATTCCTATTCTCTCAATTGAAACTTAATTAATTTAACAGATTTGAAATATCGGACTGTACCAATCATCTCCTGCATATACGGAATTCTTTCCTCCCTCTTGATTTCAATGTCAAACCCTTGCCTCTCGTTTCTCCACCTCCCTGTGAATCCTAACGGGCGAGAGATCGGGTTGCACATCCAGAGCCGCGTGTGCTTTGGTGTGGGCGTTAAAGGGACACGAGGGAGGGGGCGGAGGGGGCGGTGGGGACCGCTGCGCTCTGCCGCCACGAGCAGGTCAGCGAACACCGCCAGATCAATAGGCCGAAAGGACCCTCCTCCGATGCAGCAGCGGGATATTCGCCCACGTGGCGGAGAGAGGACGAAGAACGCAAGGATTGCAAAGATGCAAGAAGGTTGAGGAAATCCCGATCTGATGACGTAACTGGAGGAGACGCGAACTTCGAGGACTAGGAGCGCTCAAGGTAACGGGTTCGAATTCTGAAGCGTGGAATTATTAGTTTTTCTTTATTCCATATTTCATTTTATGAAGCGACAAAGATAAGGCCACCTTAACACATCATTTTGGCAAAGGAATTGGGAGGGAGAGATGTTGGGTTGCCGGGGAATTTAACCCTTCAATAGTCGGGTAGCGATCTGTAACATTCACGGTAATTTGGGGTATACTGTCATTCCAAAAGAAACTGCCAATTTTCACGGAACGTGGACAGATAATTAGTACTATTTGAATATTACTCTCATCTGGGATATATATTTAATCATTTCACACCGTTCTAAGATAAATTTAAAAAGGACCGAGTATACAAATCTGAATGATTCCGTTGTATTTTGTCTAATTTTTAATTTAATTAGCATGTAAAAAATATCAAATCCAAAAATCAATAATATTCTTTTCTGTATCATTACCATTCACCCGTAGACTTGACCCACATTTGATATTATACATTATGCCTGTATATTATGATACTATATACGGAATGATATACCACACGAGTCTCATATAACCCGGGGAAATGCTAACTTCAGGAAATGGTAGGAAGGCCGAAGGTTGGATTATCAAGCCTTTGTCCGTACAGTTGGCACATCATTTACAGACGGTTATACAATCGGCTGATGTAGGTGGCAGCATTTGAATGTAAACTCACAAAGATTATGCTGACGTGAGTAAAACATCCACATGTCTAAACCGTGAGGAAGAGTCGGCAATATCGCAATACTGGTATTGGCTCCTGGACTTTCCCACGGTAGACTCCTCCTTCATTCCTTTCCTTTCGCTGCGAGCATTGTAAGTGAATAATTTTACGAGAGGAAATTAGACGATTCTCGGATGTAACAGTGTACGTTGTTGAAAATAAAACAAGAAAATTGAGATTGTCGAAGCAAGGCGTATGAAATAAATGGGTTTGTTTACTCTTTGGATTGTTGATCAATGAATGAGCTGTTGATGTATTTGGAGAATCCACAGTTCATTTCGCGACTGTAAATAAACAAGCGTGTTTCCAGTTCCATTACTGTAAGTTTTAGGAGAAAAACACATGAAAAATTTGAACCGTCAATATGTCAATGGTTTTTGCGAAATAATTTTTTTAAACCGGGGCGTTGCTACTCTCCAATTATTGCATCATTTTATAGCTATAGTTTTGTTAGCATTATAAAAATATTATTACAAAATTAACAAATATATTTTATCGTTTAATGCAACATACTGTTAGCACCTTGGGATTGCGTATTATAGGATTTAAACTGAGATGTACACTTACGAGTTTGGTTCTCCATAACCCTGGGTTACAACTCTAGATAATTAAAGAGCTTAAATGATACTAGCTTTTTTTTTCAAAAACACTAGAGAAAATACACTTTAAAACAGCACAATTATTTAAAAGTAAGTATCTTACATACTTTTCGGAATTTCCATAAAAATGAAAAAAAGAGTTCTGAATAATAATAATAATAATAAATTTATTGTCAAAAAACAGTACAAACTGCGTATGACCACATGGAGGACAATAAACGAATTTACTCTCCGGAAGCAAGCAAGGGACCATCCCATCAATTCCGATCAAGGGTCCTAAAGCAGACGCGGATTCAAAAATTTTAACAAATATTCCTAGATAAGATAAAATGTTAGCTGCGAGTTATAATACTAATATAATATCAATATGTTTGTAATTTAAAGCCAAAAATTACATGTGCAAATTATTATCGAACTATAGATTATTCTGAGTATAGTTGTCGGGGAAGATTTTTTAATTGCTTCACAAGTCTCGATGCGGAGATTGATTCGCAATAAGGTTCTTCCTTTCCAAAATAAATACTCAAAGGTGAAACAGGACAAGATTTATTATGCAGGATCAATGTGAACAAGTGATTGAATCGTAAACAATAAATGACACCAGGTTGACACCCACAGGCGTTGAACGCTCTGTAAATGATGCTTGTTTCTCGTTTGACTCACGACTTTGTGTAAGCTGGTTGTCGAGGTTGAAGAAGTTCTCTTCTTCGTCACAAGATGGAACCACTGTGATAGATCCTGATGTAGCTAGATGATAGCGTTGTAGTACGGTCTCTCGGCGCGTGACGGCGCCTCGTGTCCTTGGATGGTGGAGTTAGTTCCACCGCTGATCGTACGAGGGCGCTTCGTGGCCTTTTGAAGCTCGAATTAATTCTGCTGTAGGCCTTGTGACTTTTCGAAGATAGAATTAATCCAGTCACAGGTCGGGCGTAGGTTCTTGGACATAGAATTATTCCCGCTGCTCTCGTGGCGTTTGATGATAGAAATAATTCTGTCATAGGTCGGGCGATTCCGCAGAGCTGGGTTTCTTGGTTGAGGTTATATCGGACCCGATGTACACTCGGCCTGAATACCCGTCGTACTGATTTCACCGTCGTAGCTGTCACCATAAGCTAAACTTTGACAACTGACGACGTTGGCGACGTAACACTGGATCGAGGTTCGTCTATTGAGGTTCTCTCGAAGGATCTTAATAAACTTACCCGAGTTCTTGGAGATTCTTAACAAATAGGCGACATACGCTTGGTGGTGCACGCGGCCCGTGTGTCTTATGGAATCTTCTAATGTGTACAATGTAGAGACTTTTTTGTGTAATATGTAGAGACTCTTTTGTGGGGCTGTGTGTATTTCGCCGGTCTTGGATCTTGAGTGTCTGGTACCTCGTCTTGAGGACGGCATGAACAATATGGCGCTATTTGCTTTGGCGTGGCATCATGTATCTTTTATGTGTTAGATGCATGAGGGAGTTCGTCATACACGTATTAAGGTACGTGTTTCGTCGTATATGTATATGTAGGAAGGTACTTCTACATAGTGTTTAAAAATCATAAGAATTGAAATAACACTAAATTCACGATTTATTATTACAATAAACATGCCCCTAGACCTAGAGAACCTGTATAAGAAATACTGTATAAGAAAAATTTATTTCATCACTATAAGATATAAAACAATTACAGTCAGCGAAGCATGTTGGGGCGTAATTATGGACGGTGAATAATTAATCGTGGTGTACTGCCCTTCGACGCATCAGCTCAGGTCAGCCTGGTTACGTTGAGGGTTGTAAGAGGGAAGAGAAATGCACCCCTGAATTAGGTATTAGACAGGGATTGTTTGAATTACTTATTTAACTACCGAAAATCACTAAGAGATCAGAGTTAAAAGTACAAAATAAGAAATAATATTACACAAAATGTATAAGAGATATAGAGGTAGAAATAAAAGCTTAGAAAATATGTCCAAAAAGTGGGGGGAGGTATCATATGCGCTATCTCACGAAGAAGGAAAACCTCAAAAGGTCAATGAAAGGAACAAACAAGAATAGCATAATCATTAAAAATATTAGGACGCAACAATATATGAAAAGGCAGGAAATGTGAAGTAAATAAAATTATGATTAATGGAATCGCCTTGGACGGAGTATACTACAGTACCCGCAACAAAAGAACATTAATGAGCGACAAGTCTGAAGACCACGAGAAAGTCTAGGTTGCCAGTTTCAACCATTGTCGAAATGTGGGTCTTACTAGTGGCAGCAGAATCTTGAGAGATTATGCTAGAGATGCTAGATGATTTTAGAGATTATGTGAATTAGTACAAATAAGAGATATATTAAAGTGCTCAAAATAGAGAATGGCTGAGAACAAGATAATTGTAGGAACGAAGTATGAAGTAGTGACCAAAAGGATGATACGGAAGTGATGGCACAGCCAAAAGTGAGACAAAATATTTGAGACAATACGGAAAACTAAACCAAGAACGACAGAATATGGTCAGTGATTAGTCAATAGCGACTGTATTCTAAATTTGCGCAGGGATAGACACTTAATGGATAACAGTACAGACCAAAGGGGTGTGGTATGGGAAAAATTGACACTGAATGTATCAACTAAAAACGATAAAAAGAGGTATAATAACATAGTATAATGACGAAGTAGCCGCATAGTTGTGGGCAAATAAATCAATGAATGAGGTGAGAAATGAGTGACAGGTAGCGCCGAAGGAGCGATGGGAATTTATATTTATATTAGGCATCCATGAACAGATTCGTAGAATCAGCAGTAATTTAAATGCAACATTTGACGGACACAGGTCCCTAAACTTTGACCGAGAAACACTGTAAAGTTAGCTTTCCCACGATTATATCAGCTTTTGTCTGGATGCTACGACTTGCCGTACGGATGAGTGGAGTTATGCTGGAACACTCCCTGTAGTTGACACTGGACAGCGCTCTCGCTCCGTTGGTTACATGTCGTTACTTTTCATTCCCCGCGAAGACATTAGGTAAATTTTGTGAGAACAAGGTACAGCATTTTATTGACCATAAAATATTTGAGGCATACACACTCGGAATAAAAATTTGTTTCGGTTTATTATAAATGCTTTGCCTCGAATTCAGCAATCATAAGATCAATTTGTGAAAATAAATACTTTATTACCAAAAAAGCGGTGAAAAGTTTATAAGCAATGAATGGATTCCAATCAAAATATCCACAGGAAAATCGGAGGAAAACCCGACCAGGATAGGACTACAGAGATAAAAGACATATTACATCATTGGCAAGACTGAATTCATATTTGAAATATAGCTATAATAACAAAGAATAATAGCACAGAACGATTTCAGAAAATGTGCTCAACTTCTTAAGGACAATAACAATAAAATATTCAGAAAATTTAATGATCAGTGACCCAATAAACTGTCGAATACAAAATTGCGTAGTGCAACCTCCCTTGACGGACCTCGGATTATCCGTCTCGAATTTGCTGTTCTATCGCGTGGAAGAGATTTTTCTCTCTTTCAATATATAATAGGTGGCAGGTAGTGAAGCAAATATTGATTATTTGCTGAAAAGTTCCTGGAATGTAAAACCGAGTGTCGCGACGTTAGGTGTGAAATGAGTTTGTTCGAGCGGATAGAATGGGAGTTTGATTTCTTCTTGCTGTCGAGTATATGTTATTATGAATTAAATTGTTCAAATGCCTATTTTTCTACAAATCAATGTTTGCGTGATCGCTTATTTAAATATGTATATACAGTACAATAAAATGATTTGCAATCATTTATCAGACGCTTTTTTATTCGTATTAATCTCATAAAATTGTAGGTTCTTATTGAGTGAAAAAAAAATTTCACGGGATTCTCTGGAAAACCTCAAAAATATCTCGGTCCCGACCAGGCTGGTGAAGTGGGGGTGTACTGTACTCACTGTTATATTTAAAATAAACAATTTTGGTGAAGAAGTTGAAATTGGAATAAATGAAAACTTCAAAGCGAAATACGTAAAAATTAATGCAAGGAAAAATGTAGACCTATACAAACACTCAAACAAACTGAAAAAATACAAGAATGAAGAGAAGAGGACGTAGAACGAGAATATACATATACTCGAAGTCATGTATTTTGCTTTGAGAAAATTTAACTTACTGGAAAGAAACATGAACGGAAAAGCATTGTGTTTATTAGTTTATTTTATATTAGTCGAATTAATTTTTTGTCCTAACGTTGTTATATGTAACAGCTATTTTGACAATAAATTATTTATATATTGATTTATTTATTGTTAGTGTAACTGACTTGATACATAGAAATCTCTTAGATTGCGGTGAACCTCACCGCCAGGTAACAGCTTAATTATGTTATGTTGAATGAAAATGGGAGACGGGACCGAGATTCGAACTCGGGACCTTGACCTTGGCGCTCATGAGCATCTCCCATTTTCATTCAACATAACATAATTAACTGACTTGATGTTGGTACAGAGCTTGTACACAATGTAGCCAACGCTCTTACTTCGCCATCGTCCATAATAACATTTGTACCTCGCGTTATGATGACAGAAGATTCGAATTTCTGAAAACTTAAATCCATAGCCAATCTCTGACACCAATTCAATTGTGGCTCTATTTTGTTCTTTCTGCATCGAGCGTGTGGAACCATTATTACCTTGTGTCTGTTATGTTATTAATTTGTATCTCTTTACAGCAAACAGTCGCTTTAGTGACTACTAATAATATGTATTTGGATGTTACTTAAATTCGTAGATGTTGGCAATTCGTGGTAGGCAGCCATATTGCAGAATTTTCGGCAAAGTTACACGACTTGGAGTATAGAGAATGCAGTACGCTGCGTGCAAAGCGCGTAGCAGTTGGAATGGCGGAGTAGAGCGCGTCGTCATTGTTGAAGCCCGTTGTGTGTGAGGCGNNGTGGGCAGGGTGGGCAAAGGGCAGGTAGTGCCTTTCCAGTTCGCTTCCTGAGCCAACGGACGTTGCATGGAGCGGTCAGCGCTCGACGTCGCTTTGAAGACTCGACACACAATCACTGCGATGCGACAACAGCGCCGAATAACACGTGGACACTGCGAGAGGAAAACAGGAAAGTTAAAATGACCTCCTTCATGAATATTATAATTCTGGATTAAATGCATCTGCTTGTAGGCGGTCATCAACTCTTACGGGATTAACAGAATTAATGGTTAAAGGATAAATCCAACTACTGCCTTGGTCTAGAAAGAATTTCAAAAAATTATAACTTATTAAAGTTATATATTGGGGTCGTCATATCTAATTAATAAAATAATAAAATTAAACAACATTTTCGCAAAAAATAGAAATTAAAAAATTCTCCATAATTGGTACAAAGATGTTTAATTTTTCACCGTACTTGATTTGAAGGATTAACAAAAAAATGTCATTAAATAGAAAGATGCATATCGCTGAGTGCACGAAGATATTGTAGTGAAAGCTCCAAATGTTCCCCAACTGGTCAGCTTCCTAAAGCAGTGGCCATAGTTATATCTTGGTCTCGACACAAAATGATGTGGCCAACATGACGCTCCGGTCGATTTGACGCGATATTCATTTTTCACCAGTCTGCATTAGCCTTGGAATCAGTTTGAATATTGAGTTACGAACATTTTTTTTTTCTTTTTCTAAAATCGCTTTTATTGCATGACCTTACCGAGACTGGAACCTAATACTCCTATTAAAAATCAGAAACATAAGACAAGTAAACTACGGGTTTTTTTTCTTCTGAAAATCACGTTTCATTTTTAATACAAAAATTTAATTTGACAGTTTTTTGGTATAAACTTGTCTCGTTAATGTTCTAAAATGTATTATAAATTATACACAGGTTTTATACCTACCTAACACTATAAAAATCCTATTTTCTTGTTAACGATATTACAGTTAAAAATGATGCTTGATGACGAGAGAAAGAAATTTGAGAAAATGAGAAAATGGGGCCTCATGAAACCGCGAATAAAATTGAGCAAGAAAAGTAGAGAAAAGGGAGATAGAAAATGATATAGTGTAAAGAAAGGAGACTAATGGAAAATGGAAAATAATAGGAGAAGGAGAGAGTAATAGGATACTAAATGAAAACTGCAATGCTACCACTGAAAAAAGAATTGTTTAAAAGAAACAACGTTTCGATCGCTGTTTTTGTCATCGTCAAATGAATGTATGTAAATAAATAATTTGGCAATAAAATAAGTAAAAAAGAAACATTTACATATAAACAATTCCACGAAAATACAATTATATTTGAAACAAAACCATCACAGCCGAATAATTAAAATAATTCAAAGTATTTCTAGTAAATCTAGTACGGACATTTTGAGAAATAAAATTGTCTACTTGAAACGTCCATGCAATATTACTGCAATCAGTGGCGAATCTAGATCGTAATCAAGGGGGGGGGATAAACTTTATAAATATTTTTATTAACATCATAAATTTTATTGTAAATATTATTATTATTCTAGTGATTTTGTATTTTAATGTAATACATCAATTCATCAAATAGATAATAAACAATTCATTAAATAGTGACAAAATTTATTGCAAACAAATTTATTGTTGAAAATTCTAAATATATATTAAAGGATAGGCATACATTTTATCAATTTCAATATTACCTGTTGAAAGCTCAGGTCCTTCCCACCTCCCCATGGGTCCGCCACTGACTTCCATAATACACGAGTCTTGTTCCCTCAGGTATCATGAAAAAAACCAAAGGAGGGGTGAGAGAAAGCCGAAACTAAGAGAGGCACTACGGTGAGCGTGTGAAGCGACCTGGCAATACTTCCCCCCACCTCACTCGCGAACGGACACATTCCGCTCTGTCGAACGACACACTCTTTGCCCGGGAGGGGCGCGGTGGTCGCGACGATGACGAGACGGGCGCTGTGCGTACATGTGTATAAGCAACACCACACACGCGGTAGAGTCCTTAATAGAAAGATAACCGCCTCCCGTGTCCTCGACTTCAGAGTGCGTAATTTCTCGTAGTAGTCATATTTGGTATTTACATGAAATATTTTTTTGCTGTACTTACTAGAGACATAAAAAGCACACAAGTATTAGAAGTTTAGGAATTAGGAGAAAATCGTGGTATTCCTCTGATTCCTTCCTCTTATCTTTCGTCATTCTCGTTTAGTGTATCCTTTCACTACTACCGTTATCAACTGGACAAACAGCTCCAAAATCATGGTTTTGGCAAAGGTAAAAATCTTCCATCGCATATAAATTCCCATCGCTCCTTCGGCGCTAGCTGTCACTCATTTCTCACCTCATTCAGTGATTTATTTGCCCACAACTATGTGGCTACTTCGTTATTATACTATGTGATTACAACTCTTTTCATCTTTTTTAGTTGATACATTTAGTGTCAATTTTTCCCATACCACACCCCTTTGATCTGTACGGTTACCCATTAAGTGTCTATCCCTGCGCAAATTTAGAATACAGTCGCTATTCACTAATCACTGATCATATTCTGTCGTTCTTGGTTTAGTCTTCCGTATTGTCTCATAAATCCTTTGTCTCACTTTTGGCTGTGTCATCACTTCCGTATCATCCTTTTGGTCACTACTTCATACTTCGTTCCTACAATTATCTTGTCCTCAGACATTCTCTATTTTGAGCACTTTGATATATCTCTTATTTGTACTAATTCACGTAATCTCTAAAATACTCTAGTTTCTCTTTCGTCGCTACAGAATTTTTTTTCTCTTTTTGTGCCACATACCTTATTTCTCGCCTCGTATTGGTGGAGATTAAAGAGAGGGAGACTCGACAAAATCATGTCACCAATAACAGCTGATTAAAACTTTTTTTTTCTTTTTATTTCGTCTTCGCAAATTAGATCGCCTTGTCATTAACTTAGTCATTACAAGGCTCATATAATATCTTTAGTGAATCACTTGAACACTGATGTTCTTAACTAGCGAACCACTCATCACTTAACCANCACTAGAAGACATTTTTTTTACTAACTCTCATCTTGATGTTTCTTCATGATGTCACGCACTTGTCCCTGTCTTGTCACATATTCCCTGAACGCTTGAAACTTCTCTTTCGTTTGAAACTTCTCTATGCTAAGGAGAATTACTGGTTATAAACAGCCCTCTTAACTTCAGGTGTTTAATGTACTCTCCTCTTTCGTGTCCGTACATAGGGTAGTCCCACAACTGGTATTCTCGTGTTTCGTCATCATGTCTGCAAATGCAGTCTCTCGTCTCTCTCAGCTGCCGCTACACAAGATATGAATTGAAATTTCCGAGGCCAGTCAAATACTCTATTGCATAAGGATTGAGTTTAAACCACCGTCCGGTTTTACGGGAACGCAAATAGCTTAGCTTTTGACGAACATTCAACACAAGTTCAAATAGAATTTTCGTCTCCTCACCAAAGAAAACCTGAAATTAATGCGATCGTACGTAAAGCTGCCACACGCATCGAACTACAGCCTCGCAGCTCGAGGAGAAATTTCAACAGAGCAATATGATACTGTCGGGAGCTGATGTGAAGTCTCATCGCTGTTGCAATCGTCACGTGGCGTTCCCACCATCAAAGGATATCGGTCACATTTAAACGAAACTTCCGTTAATGCTACTGAATTAGGTCGTAGGTTTCTGATTGTACAAATTGATTGGAAAGAAAAGAACGCGTTGTTCTTGATTTTTTGCACCGACGTGAAAATACATATGTGCTCCTTGCCCCCGCCCACCTCTTCAATAGCAATATTAAGCCACTACTGAACATTCTGAAGGAAAGTAAAAGACTATCTTGTTCTCACTACGTCGAGAGATTATCTTCTTAATGAATGCCGTATTTTCACAGGGAATCCTAAGAGGACAAAGTTAGTTTACCTTCGGCAGACCACGAAGAGACTATCTTCAAAAGAAGTGAGGACTGTCAAAGGTATGACCTGAGGACGTGTTGCAGGTTAACTGGATAATTTTCACTGTATGAACTATGAATGTTCGCAGAATATCATCCGCGGACGAAATAAGGATATCCTGAGAAGATACGGTAAATACTATCGTCTAAAGATATAATGAGGACTAAGTCAGCAGTGCTAACTTGCAGACTTTCTTGATCAGACTATCTGGAGATAATCTTTAATGTACAAGCTAAGTAAGTTCATAAGATATCTTTTACAGGGAACCTGAGGATATTCTGAAATGACCTATTCAAGATCATCTTAAACCTGTATTCCACGGATTAATTCCGTAAACATGAAGTAGAAATATCTTATAAATGTTCTTGACAGATGATCTTCAAGAGATAAGTTTGGAATTAATCCTAGGATGTCTTCAGGACGGACTTTCCCCACTGGGTAATATGAACATTTCCGTCTGTGGCGTTTCTCTTTTTATTGAGGCCTTTAACAAGCAGTGGCTGCTGAGGCGGCGTCCTCAGTTCTCACGTGAAGGACCTGACGCAGCGGCAGGAGACTGCGGCGGCGGTCGCTTTTGTGTCCTCACTCACCCACGCACGCCTCTCGTGGATCTCGCAAATAGCACTCGCTGCCAAACAACGGTCATCTAGTTCATCGCTAGATTACGAAATGGGCTGCGTTTACGTTGTTTATCATCGTGAAATTGCGTCCCCAATGAATAGGTCGTCGAGAGATTTTGGATTTTGAATTTGCGGCCTCCTCCCACAGTTAGAAGGTATCTTAAGGCGGTTCCACCTGCCCCACCCCCCGCCAGGGGACTTACATCTAGTAAGTATGTGTTTGGCAAACATGGGGCCCCGAGCTGAGGCTGGCATTACTTCCACTTACTTGTGAAGGCTCCTTCCTTTCTCTTTCCTGACCTTCCTTGGTCACCTCTTGTTCTTTTCCATCCCGATGCTATTAGGGCTAGAGTATCTTTCTTTTTCCTCATTTTTTGTGCCCCCCTCATTTTTTGTCCTCAATGTTTTGATTTTGAGATATATTTTGGTGTGTTGTAATTCAGGAGGAGTTTTTAGTGACTATGGTCGAGTCATTCGGCGAGTTCCACACGCGGTGAGAGTCATGTTGGCTCTCCCTAGTGCGTAACTGCATTTTCCCTACCCGTACAAGTTTTTAGGGCTCCAATGACCTCTGTGTCGACGAGCCGTAAAGCTCCACTAAAAAAAAAGTTCCACACATTCGTCATTTGGCGAATCACGAAATACGTTTCTCTCACCACTCAAGACAAATGTCAGTTCGATACCTTAATATTTCTCTGAATCCAACATCAAGGAGGGTAAACTCTCTCAAATCTTTTAAATATATAATTAAAAATTAATTGGAAATGGTGAACAATTACGAAAATGTAGCCATGGACGCTTTAAAAAATACGTTAAAAATGTAATATTAGAATGCGACAGAAAACAAATATTAAAATACATACCACTTTTTCGAAGAGCAGTATTATTTTGCCAATGAATCTGAATATCATTATTAAATATTATAATAGGTCATGTGTGGGAGCCGTGATCAATCACATTCGCAGGTGACCTTGTATCCACGGAACTCGTATCCTGCTGTGGGTGGAGCAGATATTCGTATACCCCATGAGACAATAAAACCTCAAATATTTCCTACGAAATACATATTGGCTGTTCAGTTTTCACAGAGATATTAACACTTCTAGTAGTTTTTTAATGGAACTATTTTTTTTTCAGAGCTACTTCAAATCCCGCGAGAAGATGAATACAAAGATATATCATTTATTCAATTTGAACAAATAACAAGAGAAACAGTAAAGCAAATAGTTTAACATTTCATGTAATGTCTCTTATGATTTAAACATGGCCATAAATAAATAAATGAGAAAAAATAAATTAATTAAATGTATTTGAATACAGTAGAAAATTAGTAATATTTCATGTTTGTGATCGTATTTTTTTCACCCTTGAAAAAGTATTTAGTGGCAAAAAGATGTCTAAAATCGACCATAGTAATAATAATTTACGTTTTCTAATCTTACTTAGTCTCTTTTTCTTGTAAATATGACGTAGATACTCAAAGAAACATGAAGAGTATTGAACAAACTCCAGTTAGCTCGTTTAAAATAAAATGGGGACAAGTAAATCAGGCCACCTTTCTAACTTTTGAAAGTGGATTGTTATCGCCATATACGGATATAATCAGATAACCGGACTTTACGAATATATCACTGACAAATCATTGTAATACTCATAAATTCTATGTTCTCATACTATTTTCTATAAAACTTACTATTTTTATTGCATTAATTACAAGTAGTAAAGTAAAAAAAGAAAATAATGTCTAGTATTTTACAAACATTTATTAATAAATGTTTACGAAGAATATTAAAAATGCTTTGGCCCAGTGTAATCAACAATGAAGATCTATGGGACCTTAGATGGGACCCCCAGGGACAGCGGAGGAGAGGTACGGCCATGACACAAAATGGCGGTAGATGGAGAAGCTTCGAGGACGCCCTGTGCTCTGAGAAGGAGTAAGAACAAATAAGTCAAGTAGTAGTGACTACTTTCATTTATGTAAGGTATACAAATATGTAATAAGACTTAATATATAATATCAAATTTCCTCGGTGTTTTATTCAAAAAATAACAAGTAATTGCATTTGCACTAGAAATTGGAATTTACTGCCGGTTATTACTAATTTGCTCCAATCCAATCGTTACATGTCGAAAACCAGTAGGGTTGGAGAAGTACAGTAAAACTCGCGTAAGACACTCTTCAAGGGACCAACTCGAAAGAACGTCTTAAGCGGGAAAATGTCTTGTGGGTGAAATGAAAAAAAAACACCCTAAGTACTTATAAAATATATATTGCTCATCATTCATAAAAACATAAGGTACCTACAATGTAAAATAATAACACATACATACTAAAATTTTGTTATTTATCTATTGTGCTGGGAAAGAGAGTATCTATTTTCGTTTGTTTGAGGTTCTGAATATGATTTTTTAGCTGCATAACCGTTTCAAAATGTTCAGCTTCTCCGATATCTATAAAGCTTTTCGTTTCATTCCAGTTATACTGCTAGCACTGGCCATAACGAAATCACTGATACACTCACCAACGAACTAAAAACATTAAACCATTCGATACATTCACCCGATATAGGAATGAGTCAACAAGACTAGTGCATTCACTTCATCTTTGACAACATGCCTCTACAATTTACGGTATTTGGGTTGGACGAAACAAAGCAACAATGTCTACAGCATTTCCTAGAAGTGACACATTACTCAGAGCGATTGAAGAGGGAATTATGACGCGGGAGAAAAAGAGACAAGAGCGTCTTATCCGAAAATAACACAGCAGAATAAAACGTCTTAACAGGTGGATTTTACGTTGACTAGTATAGGAAATGTTCAGGGACCGAAGGAAAATAGCATCTTAAGCGGGAAAGCATCTTAAGCGGGAGCGTCTTTTAAGCTAGTTTTACTGTATTTCTATCTGACGGCATTTGTAACATTTTAGAGCCAGAAATATTTTAATGGTCTATTTCTTCGCATCATCTCTTGTATCCCATTCTGTTCGTGAGTTACCTAAATTCCGTTGAGGACAATAACCGATTATATTCCAGGGAAAATAGATATTTCTCAATTTCAAACATTCGCATGGAGATGACATTTGTTATAACCTAAAGGTCATCATTTCAAATGAAATATCGAAAGTCCCCATCCTACTTGTGCTAAACATTTTATTCAACGTCGTACTCTGCCGCGTAGCTGACGTGGAAAGTATTGAATAATTTTAATGTAAATTTTACTCCAGATCTGGATGGATGCAATTTACCTGGTACAACGAAACAATGTCATTCTACGCTTCATTGTAAAACTCGGTTTTGCGTAAATTAAAAGGTATTGATTTGTAGATATTTCATAAACAATTCTTTATTATTTTTTATATTTTATTGTTCGTTTTTAAACTTGATTTCTTTTGATTTTTTGTTTGTTTGGAAATGTATTAAAATCACAATCATCAACTGTATTACATTTTTCATTAAAAGATAAGTATTTATAAAGATACATATGAAAATTCTAAAATTAACAATTAACTGCAAAACAAAGTGTTCTTCATATTTATAATACAAGTAATATAAGTATGTACCTAAATTAGAAAAGACGGTATGTGCTAGTCCGTACGCATGTTCCCGCATTTGAGAGCATTGTGGGCGCACCGCAGTTTCAATCTTTTTGAAAACCGCGCTAGCTCGCAAATGATGTTTGGGAGAAAAATAAATAAAAAAGTTTTTTGTAGGCAATTTTATAATCTAGAAAATTCATAATAAATATATTTACGATAAAATGTATCCTGAAGAAATATTTTCGAAAACCCGTTTTTCAGGGCATTTGACCTTGAATAAAATTTTTAGCACAAGTGGAATCGATAGGGACTTTTGATATTTCACTTGATATGAAGTTCTTAAGATGTATACAAAATTTCATCTCTGTACAATTTTTATCTATTTCTCCATTCTATTTGAAGTACTTCAAAACTTGGTAGAAAAGATGGACGAGGTGTGTGGCCCAGTTACTAAAATTTAATTTCAACTCCGACAGCAAACACAGCGCGAATGCCCTAGGTCACAAAATAAGAGCGGTGAAATTATGTTTCCAATTGAACAGATAGCATGACCTTCCGAACCCAATAAATCCACGCAGTCAAATAGTCAAAATGAATGTGAAATTTTCTTTACATTTCGTATAATAAATTAAACGTAGTTTGCATGTTGCTCATTGTTTTAATGTTATAAAGCTTTTTCGGCTGCGTAGCAGTCATCGTTAGTAACGTACACTGATTATTGAGGAAATTGTTTTTGGCAATTTCTTTGATAACATTGCTAACGATCCACAATTACCAAGTACATTTCGTATGTTAATATAACCTGGTAATATTATGACATACATTTTGCAGTGTTTTTGAATTCCTGTGAGATATGTATTTTACTCATTTCCATGAGCTAATAATAAAAGTTCAACTTAAATTATCAAATACAAATAAGTAAATTAGATTCAAATAATTAGTTTGTGATTTCTTTGACCGCCTCTGTCTTTTATTCATTCTATTCACTTTTCAATACACAATCTTTTCGTAAATATATCTTCAATACTATAAACAGTCCATCTTTGTCTGCATAGTGAAATATAAGTAAATAAAGAACGACCATTTTTAGCAACAATAATTTATATTTTTGAATTCAGTGTAAAAACATCACTATGTAAAAAAAAACAGAATAATACAAAACTTTGAATTTTCTTAAACTCGCGACGTTCCGGCACCATCATCAAGTGAAATACAATTGCGAGTGAAAGCTCAAGTCAAACTAAAAATGAATCAACGGTAAAAATCTCCAACGGATATTCCAGGGGTTATGGAGCGAGGGGTATTCCAGGAGTAAACAACTTATTGGGAGTCATAGAATACAAAACCATAAAACAATCAATTAATAGAATACAAAACCATATCAACCATTACAAATAAAATATGTTCAAAACATAATGTTATAAATATTGGGCAACTTAGAGGTGTTATTTTGTAAATTAATGGTATATTTGGTACTTTTTATAAATAGCATGTCATAAATATCACGTTTGTAAAAATTATTTTCAATACGAAGAATTTTGGTATTTTCCCAATCAAATTCATGACCATTTTCTAAGCGATGGTGTCAAACAACAGAAAGATTATTGTTATAAATATTGGCCTTATGTTCTTTAATTCTTGTTTTAAGTAACCTTTTTGTTTGCCCAATATAATTACATTTACAGTATTTACATTTCATCTGGTAAACAACATTTTTGAAATCAAATAACTCCATCCTATCCTTACCTTTACACACCTATTGAATATTGTGTATATGAGACTTAAAAACAACATGAATATTAAAATTATAAAATATTTTTCTTATAATGGCAGTCAAATATCTATGATATGGAAATATAACTGTTTTTAATCAAAATCTGAATTTGAATTATTGGTAGAATTGTTGTGTTTAAATTTATAATTAGACCTATGAATTCTACGCTGGATAGGTTTGTGGATACAATTTAAGGGATAAGACTTAGCTACTAACATGTTAGTCACAATATTCAAATTATTTTGTTCATATCATTTATCTGAAAGAAGGATGGCCTTGTCAACCAAATTACTAACAATGGCTCTCTTTTGTGTTAATGAGAGCAAGTTGGTTTTTGGAACCAATTAAAGTGAAGTTTATTAAAATTACAGTGTATCTAAATATGTTAGTATCTAAAAAAATTAATTTAAACTCTTTCTCTTCTTCAAAAGTAAACTTTAGTTTAGGATGGTATGAATTAAAAACTTAAGCAACCATCAATCTTGTTAGTAGGCACAATACAAAAAATGTCGTCCACATATCTAGCGTAGATACATGATTTTTCTAGATATCTAATAACTAGTCCAGTCAAAATAGGGGAAAGTGGGCTACCCTTTGGTGACCCTTCTGATTGATGGTATATCTTTTTATTGATGAGAAAAACCGTAGAGACAAGGATAAGATTAATGCAGTTAATCAATTCATCTTTGAGTAAAACACAATTATTCTTAATATTATCCCATCTTTCTTCGGTGCTTTCAGTGACTAGTTCATTGGCAAAGTTAGTAAACAGTGAGACTATGTCTAACGAAATCATTTTGTGGTTATTGGATATAACACATTTCCCATATTTATTTATAAAACGTATCACAGTTCGGAGGAGCGGAGGATGAAACGCTCGGTTTTACGTTTGGAAGCGAAGATTCTACTACTACGCTGTAGCTATCGATCATTCAAAAAAATATAATGTCTTTTATAGACATTGTGAAAAGAAATCGGTCGTAAAGGTCTTCAGGAACATCGTCTACGGTCAGGAGAAAATTGCGACAGACCGGGACTCGAACCCGCGACCTCTTGTTCTGGCCGCAGGTGTGCTCCATTGACCACCCACCTCGACTCCCGAAACCCGGAGGCAACATCCACCTCGCTTGATCCGGTTCACGGTCTTACCATGGTTAGAACTACTCTCTGTAAAAAATATTCACATTTGCCTTGATGTTAAAAGTTTACAATTGATATGTATTCATATTTAATTAGAATAACTGAATGCTGTCAGCTAAAATATATTTAAGTCTACAAAAATCTTCTCCATAAAATTAATATTATGTGCCAAGAATTGTTTGTTTCTTTATTACACATTCGAACAGTTAATTTTATGCACATAATTTTATTAATGTTACGTCATTACTCCCAAGAGTTACCAGTACCATAGCCGCAATGAAAACTTCAATACTTCCAAGGAGACAGCCTCATTAATCAAAATAATTATCCATTCGTTAATTTTATGTTTTATGTTGTGTTTCTCCGGAGATGTATTTAGAATTTTCTCGTAGGGAGATATAAATGATGAAACGGAACGAGCTTAGTAAGGTTTTTATATATTTATTCACGTTGATGAAATAGTTGTGTTTGAAAAGTACAGTAAATAATCTCCACGTAATTTTCTTCAATGATTTGATTTAGATTATAATTTCTCGTGTACTTCTCTTCTTCTGATTAAGCTGCTACTTTAACGCCGCCGGGCAATGAAAACATTTTTCTTTTTCATTTTATTTGGTGTCGGCAAATCAGACCGCCTTGTCTACAACTCAGTCATTAATAGGTTCATCTTTTCGTACAATCTCTTTAGTGAATCACTGATGTTCTTAACTAGCGAACCACTCATTACTTAACCACTAGCAAAGTTCATAGTACCCGTCTTAGTCACTAGAAGACATTTTTTTTACTAACTCTCATCTTGATGTTTCTTCATGATGTCACGCACTTGTCCCTGTCTTGTCAGATATTCCCTGAATGTTTGAAACTTCTGTTTCGTTTCCATGTGCTCAGGAGAATTACTGGTTATAAACAGCCCTGTTAACTTCAGGTGTTTTATGTATTCTCCCACAGCTGTCCCTCAGCTGGTGTTCTCGTGTTTAGTCATCATGTCCGCAAATGCAGTCTCTCTGAACCGCCGCTCCACAAAATATGAATTGAAATTTTCCGAGGCCAGCCAAATACTCTATTGCATAAGGATTGAGTTTAAACCACCGTCTGTTCTTGTATGCAAATGATGCATCTGGTATATACTTATATGTCACTTGTCCTTTAATTGTTCGCCCCCATCTGATTTGCCATGCCTCCATCACTGCCTCCGTTATGCTTCTTTTCTAATCTTTAGTGCCCTTGCTGATCTCTTTGCCATTCAACACTAGTTTTCCTCCGTTCTGTGTTTGCCGACGATATTGAAGCTTTGTTATATACAGATCCAACACGAGTAGGTACCTGGAAGCTGCGAGTAAAAAATATTTGTACTATGTCGATGAACATAGTTTTAGTTTTTGATTGAGAAGGATTATTTGACTTATTTCTTCATTTTCCTCTTCCTTTAATACAGCTTCTGCAAGTCTGTATGCTCTCCGTCGAACGTCGGTACTAATATCATTACAGAAATGTGTAATAAAAGAGGAACGCACAAAACTTCCAAAAATTTAATACAAGAACATCGTAGGACTGATTATGACCTCCCTCAATACGCGTCGTTTACATATGTCCTACTTTTCATATATTAAGAGCAACCGCGAAGCACTAAAACGAGACGAAAACGCGTAAACGCAATTCGTCGCATGGTCTTTTGTCTCCTGAGGGAGTGCTTACGAATAAGTCCTCGCAACGTAATCCCCAGGAACGCACCGTCAATACCCAACATCCTCCAAAACGAAGTCAAATTCAAAATGGAAATACGTAAGCTTGGATGAGGGAAGACGAGGAGAAAGGTTCTTTGTTGTTGACGTTTTCAAATGTTGATTTGGTAACTTACCTAATACTTTGGAGGGCTTAGAGGATTTACAATTATTATTACAAGATTATTACTCTATATAAAATTAAACAGAAAATAACGGTTGCAGTAAGGAAAAGAAAAATTTTGTTTTGAACGCTTAAATTAAAAACAGGTTCGTTAACGTAAGCAATAATCGAGCGGTATTCAAGAATCAGACGCGATTAAGAAGAAGATGCAACATGAGAGGTGTTTAGAAAAAGATATTAAGAATAGAAAACGACAAGGAGACAGGTTGCAATTGTCAGAAACAAGAAAAGAGCGAAAAAATAAAAGAAGTTTGGAGAAAGAAAAAGAAGAAAAACAATTTTCTGAGAGTAGATATAAACACATGTTCCCTAGATGGTTCTCATGAAGAAAGATTCAGANAAAAACAATTTTCTGAGAGTAGATATAAACACATGTTCCCTAGATGGTTCTCATGAAGAAAGATTCAGAACATAATAAAATTAAATAAGAGTTTTTGAAATGGCAATAATAAAATAATTAGAGAGGCATCAGAAAAAATTACCTCGTCGATGTTTTGTTTTTTGTTTCAAGATAAGTATCATTGTGTATCATCGAATCACAAATATTATTAAATAAAAAAATTGTCCTCAGGTTTGTATTTTGATTTATCTTGATTGTATTTTTCTTCCTAAAAAAATATTTCGGTTGTTTTAATAGAAGTTTTATTACATTGAATTTATAGACATACAGAATGTAATAATTTCGCGCCGTTTTGGATAGATTGGCAATACTTCATTGGGATTATTCTATAAAAGGTATCTGAAAATGCAAAACCTGTCCTTCCTCACCCAAGTCACGGTTAGATTGAAAAGAGAAACTCATGGGAAAATTTAAAAAAAAAAAAATCTTTCGAGTTCAAATATATCAGTATGAATCAAAGAGTACAGAATAAGTCAACAAATTTGTTTAATAAATAAATAATTAATTATTTTACTGCAGAGGAAACATTTGTAATAGTATGTCATATTCCATATACTGATACATCGGAGTGTGAAAAAATATGACTTCGTTCCGCAATGACGAATAGTATTATTGATTTTGGTGTAGTAGTCGTAACACTGGAAAACCAACATTCACATTAATTTGTTTTATTTAGTATTATAGCTTTATAAAAAATATTTTGGTTCATACTCCTGAAAATTATTTACGTCAGTCAATAATTTTAACCGCAATTTTATGAATGAAACAAAAGGTATATAATTTGTGAAGTCTACACACAATACTGCGCCTCTATCTCATACGAAAAACATCATTAATCTCCTCTTTGCCATTCAACTTTCCTCGAAGACTTGAGTCTGCTTAT
Source organism: Laupala kohalensis (assembly GCA_002313205.1). Taxonomy (NCBI): domain Eukaryota; kingdom Metazoa; phylum Arthropoda; class Insecta; order Orthoptera; family Trigonidiidae; genus Laupala; species Laupala kohalensis. The sequence continues at coordinate 973,733 of NNCF01125907.1, read as the reverse complement.
GGAACAAAAATACACTCTTTCTCTTCGTAAAAGTTAACTTATTTTACAATAATATTACTTCTGCTCGACGTCTAACTTCGACAATACAAGTGCTACGTCTAGTGACCTTGCGTAACATCTTGTGCCAACTTTCCCCAACGAAACAATTGTAGGTGAAACACATTCCCACTAATGCCTTCTATTCCATCGCAAACGACTCGGGGGTTTCTACGCGCGCGGAATCGTGTTTTACTCTCATTTGGGACTAATAGGACGGTCGGAGTCTTTCGAGAAAAGGAACTTAGAGGACACAGCGGGGAACTTTTGTTCACATTAGCGCATATTTGTTTCCTGACTACAACCAAATTGAGAATTCCGTTCCTTTCAAATCATAGAGAAGAATATTGTCTCTCCTTCTTCTGGTACATACAAATATTTAAAAGATATAACTTACATTTTTTTTAAAATTATGTCCTTAAATTTCAGGAATGCTAAGCTACTGATTTTGATTTTTCCCTTTACTAATTCATTTTGCCGCATAATATAATACAGAAGCTTCACTAAGATTTTAGGCAATATTCTTAGTATTGCAACAATCTAATATCGAAAAGTAGGGACACACAATAAAAATTCACTATGCTGGCGACACGAGCGCCTCTACCCGCCGGCGAGTATCACTAACTCACCACAATGCTCAACACGATGATGTCCACGAGCTACTTCATCACACATAGTGACACTCACCACTTGAAAGCGCCACTGCGCCGAGCTGCGAATAATTGTCTTTATTGTTGCGAATTTATGAAATATAACCTGTAGTATTACATCCCGAGTCTTAACTTACGCATCTAAAAAAGATGGATTAACTTTTATATTTGGTATTTATATAATAGCACTACGGAAAACAATTTATATTACGTTTATAGTGAATGAATTAAATATCATTTGAGTACATTGGTTTTAAGGAAATTGTAGAAACTTTCCATCACATTTCTGTTCTATACAAAACTACTCTAGTCATGGCTACCATTAAGATATGAAGAATGACAAATTATGATCTCAAAGAAGTATTCGAATAATAAGAAATGGGATATAGACTAATGTATCATTCTGAAAATTTCATATCAAGACGTCGGTCGTTAGGATTTATCTCGTCCCAGTATTTAACGTAGGTATCTTATCCTTCGTGTACAGTGGGGTATCCGCAGAAACAGGAAATATATCGATTGGTCGTCAATCAAACGCAATAAATAAGAACTCTATCTTACATACACTCTACTACACATTAAGAAAATATTAAAGACCAGACAAATCTCAGGAGTGCCAAGAATTTGTTTTCTTCTTCTACGCCGAGATCTATTAAGAATTTTCTATACAAAGGAATATCTTTTTTAACAAACTTTATATAACGAAAATTGCAAGAAGCTGTTCATGTTGAATATAATTTAATTTTGAATTGTATTTCTTAGTTTTTCATTCAGTTGTCCATTCACAGAAAGGGAATTAAAATACTGAATTATTAAATCGACCTCAAAATATCTTCAGTCCTTAAATATCTTCCACGACTCTTTAGCTAAAATGTGGGTTTCTAAAAGAACCTCCGATTTTAGTTATTGACATGCTCTTTGCAGATAAGATTGACTTGATTTGACTCTGTCGCAGCCTTATGATGAAAGTATCAAGTGACCACCCATTTCTTCGATTTCTCTCACGCATTTTCTCTAACATTTTGTTTTCCGTGGTTCCCCTACATGCTCAATTGTCGAAACGTTGATTAAAGTAACAATGATATACCGACATAATAACCATAGTGATAACGATAACTATCGGTTTACAGTTTCTTTTTGTATTAATTTATTTCTTTGACATTAGCTACTACCGTGGACAGGTTCACATTTACCATTATGCAATACAATACTATATTTCCAATGCATCATTATTTATTCATTATCGTACTGTTTTGACATTTTTGAGAACTCTCCCCGATAGGCATACCAGGCCTACAGCGCAAATTTTCCAAAGAAAATTATATTTACAATGAGAATGTATCTTAGGCGGGAAAAGTCACTTTCTCAAAAATGTATAAGAACATATTACATTTGATACGAAAGTAATTAAAGTGATGGTCCTCATCTCTCTTGAATTATTCTACGAGTGAGAAAATTCACCGAACTCCTTTTTAAAAATTGTACTTTCAATCCAGTTTATTCGTATGTGGAATATACGGTGTTATGATGTGTGTAATGGGAAGAACAAGTCATGTGCTGCCAAGATCTACGAATCGTTCGGACGAATACTGCGGAAGAGGATAAGGAGCGATAGCACGATTTCGCACGAATTCGCAACGTTTCGCAGTTCACATATTCGGCTTCCAGTGAATGACTTTCGTAAAGATAACTATTGAGAGATACGGAATGAAAACTTCGAGAATTTCGGGATGGATCTTCCGTAATTGAGGCCACAAAAAATAAAGTAATACGAAGATGTCCGCCGTCGTATACATCACGTCGTAAGCTTCCGCGACCCGTATCAAAAATATCTTTGCTTCCGGGCTGCTGCCTCCGCAAGTGTCGAGGGGTGGACATTTCCACCTGCATGCGAATGCACCTCGACACTTGACGCGGCAGCAGCCCGGAAGCCAAGATATTGTCTCATATATAATATGACCCTTATGTAGATCAACTGAACTTTCTTGACCACATCTTGAACTTTTAGAAATGGCATAATCGGAATAATTTGGAAAAATCGATGGAGCGATATTGGAACCCTGAAATAAGAGGATTGATAGCAATATGAAGTCTATTGGTAATTTATATCAGAAATCTTCAGAAAACGGTTGACATACATGAAATTCGTATTAAAATTATTTAGTCAAATCTTTCACAAATAACTGAACTCTGTTGAAGTTTAGTCATTCACATTGATTAAGCTACTTTAAAACCAGTTATCGAAGTAAGTATAACTGTATTGTATGCTAAATATTAAATATTGTTTTATTATATAAAAACATGATTATATAAATTGTAAAATAAATACATCTCTTTAATTAATTTATTGTTTATTTCCTTGGATATGTTCCTCAACTTTGTAAATTATATTACTAGGTATATTTTTGCGTAATTATTGGTACAAATTCTGTTCTTACAGTCTACATCAGTGTTCGTTAATATAGTTCGTTAAAAAGAATTGAAGGTAACTTTATTTTAAGGGTTTACGAACTTTTCAGCGCCTTGATCTCCGATGGGTTTTATATACGAGGAATGCATGAGAATTTTGTACAGTCTATTCAGACTATTCGATATGCGTCTTGTTTCCGATATCAAACGCCCCGAGCCCAGGCGTCAGGTTGCACTAGTGGAAGTTCTCCAACTAATCCAGTCTGACATGGATTGTCTCATTTAAGTACTATACTCTTACAATGGCAACACTTACTTTATTCTTCTTGCTTTCGTTCTATATACGCCCGTTTCATCAATTTCTACTCGATTTTTCGTCCTAAATCTCGTAACTAGGAAGACGGAGGTTCAAACATCATAGTCGTACTTAAAATATTGTTGATAGATTGATAATAACTTACGTATAAACAATAATTCTATCGTAAGTCAAATAGCGTAAAAACGCTTGGGGGACAATTTACTCTCCAGAGGCAAGAAGGTGACCATCTCACTAGTCCCGATCAATGACTCTTAAGTCAGTGAGGGATTTAACACTTCTGCACCCCTAAGCAAAGTTACGAGATGAAGAACTAAATACTTATCTGCTTGTTTCTATTATCTACAGAATATGAACAAATTTTATTTCTGATAGTTTGGAAAGAAATAGCTAATATATAAAAAAAACACTTATCAATTTGTTATTTCTAAAACATTTACAGTAAAGTGAAACAATTAAAATCACTCAAAGTAATAATAAAAATAGTATTAATAACACTGCCCCACTCAAATGCTGACGCCCCTGGAACCGAGCCTAGTGGATCTATAAATACTTATCACTGTTCGGACAAATCTATTCGGAAACTTGGGATTACAATGAACAGAATAAACTTTATTTCACGCGAATCTCGACACCACAAATTCAACGAGCCCCAGGAGAACTATCGGGTCGTGCGGAGCGGCATATATCACAAAAATTTCCTCTCTTGCTTTATCGTATATTTACTCATCACCATGGATTTGGGAAAAACATACAAACGGATATTGTGATGTGGATTTTGAAACTCCTGCCAATTTTGAAGTCACGTTCACGCCAAGCCAACCCCAATTATATTCGAACAAAACAAAATTTTTATTTATAACATTATCTTAAAGTAAGTTATATGATTATATTATTGAAAATTTCAGAGGAAAACGACACATAGATATGAATATCAATTTTTGTTAATACAAATGTTATACGTACATTAACAACAATTTCGATGACTGAAGAAATATTTAGGCAATTCAGTACTTAGGAACATGTCAAATTATTCTAATGACTTAATATACTTCTTTGTAAGTGATAAAATTATCCACAAGTATACTTCTCTTTATACTATCTGGCATATGGTCTTTCGAAAAATATCGAATGAAGCAAAGTTTTCCGCATTTTGGTTTATTAACTTTTCTGATTTACAACACTTCCAAAAACGCAGGAATTAGAGTAACATTCTTAAAACTTAAGAAATAAAATTAGTAAAAGATTATGATTAAAAATTGAAGTAAAATCGTGATTGCGTTTTGTTTTTTGTTTTTTTTTGGTGAATGAAAGTAACTTTTTGTTGGTCATTGTACTCAACCCAAAAATCACGAATATTTTGGGAACACAAAAGAAAAGTAAAGTACTTGGCAATGAACATGTTAAAAATTAAGTTTTTCTCCACTACCAAACTATTTTTCTAATCTAAAACGTTTTTTCTAAGTTGGTTAAACTTAACAACAAATTACACACTTTTCCTGGAGGAAAAACATTGTAACGAAACAAACATAATTTAACGAACTAAATAAAGACAGTGAAGTTGAGCAATTGTTTTCTTCCCTAAGAAAGACTCGAACCTACATCTCCAAGCTTGCCAGAACCAATGCTTGCTTTTATAACGTAAATGAGGTGGAGTTGTTTGATAAAATAAATATATTTTGCATGGTTATTCATAAAAAATATTCGTATAGAATAAATCAGATAATTATATTCACAGATGTTCGACGCAAAACACACCCAAACTTTAAAACACGTCACAAGCAATTGACATACACTTATAGTTTCCATTGTCACACTTTCCACAAAAACGTGAACATAGAATAATCAGCACACGACTATTAACAGTCGCCACTCGATGAAACAGGATCGCATCGCTGCCGGGGGAATCCCCTACCTTGAGCTCGGGATCCGCGTGACTCCGGAGGCGTGAACCGGCAGCGTAGCGATCCTTCGACGATGTCGGAAGCGACGGCGGCAGCGACGGGGGGCGGCGACGGCAGCGCAGAACGGTGCTCGCGGGGCACAGCGGCTAGGCCGACTGACGGTAGAGACCGCGTGTGCGCGGCTCTCCGCCACGGCGGGCGCTGGGAGTGAGGCCGGCTGCTCTGAGCATGCGCTTTGCGGACGCGTCGCTTGTCACTGGAATCCGAAAGGGGTGAGGTGGATTTATTACACAAAATCAAAGATGGTTCTCACAACAAGACAAAAATAATTTCAATTATAGGCTTGTCAATTAAATTTTCGTGATTTATAGATTTTTTTTTAAATTTACACATTAAGGAAGTTAAAGAAGCAAATCACATTATTACTTTACGGTACAAAAACTTATAATGAATGTGTGAGTAGTATGAAATATATTGATATAAATAAGATACAAATGATAAAACACTACAATTAATCCATAATTTTGAAAAATAAAATAAAAAAAAATATATTATATCAAATTATTTTCAGATAATTATTATTTATAGTCCTTTTGGGACACTAAAACTAAATATAAACTGATTATTGTTATCATTGCTAATGAACAATTAATTAGTAAATTAGTATAAGGTAATTCGAGAGAAAATGCCACATCTAAGGAATTTTGGTTTGAAGTTCTAAAATTAAATTGAGGAGATAATGAAAATAATATTGCGATACATATTTGGAAACGTAGACCAATTGATTCCTTCCACAGTGCGCACAATATTGTGAAGCTAAAAGTTAAATTTCTTAAAACTTAAAAAAGTGAGTCATCTCCCTTCATATAATGTGGGAAGCAGCCATTAATGGATGAAGTTACAACAGCATAATGAACGAGGTAAATAAAATAAATAGTTCAAAAATCGCGTAAGAACTTTATACAAATATATTTCAAATAGAGCAAATAATCACTACTTAAATGATGCAACTTTTTATAACCATATCTTGCATATGACGCACTGCATCCAGTCACAGAAGGGACTTTGTATGAGAAAGAGTTGACTATCCTTTTCAAACTCCCTCAAAACTATCACCACTACAATCGTGAGAAAATTCATCCGTGAAATAATGAGGAATTCGCCTCTGAATCGTGTGAATCTTTAAGCTAATATGTTATCATATTATACAATAAGCAAATATATAACAGTCCGAATTTTGGATACAAATGTAAAATAGTAAAAGAATAAAGGAAGTGTAACCAAATACGTTATAAAAATACAATTAAAAATTTATGTAAAATATTATTTTCACTTCATATTTGACGAGGAATTTTCAAACATTTGAAATAATTTAAATGAATGTCTACGTCAGGAAATAACAATAAAATTTAAGAACATGGCTCATTTAATTAATTTCTGTGTGGAGTTGCCTCTGTCGACAAGCTAATCACGATTATTTTCATTGAAGCAGTGTTCTGATCGCTTCTTCTTGCTACGTTTGCGAAACGTAACGCTCAAGTTACTCATTTCTTGTGTTTTATTTAAAATAAAACACCAAGCTTAAAATATGAGTAACGAAGTAATGAGAGGTAAGTACACGTATATGCTGACAAGATCAACTAACGGCAAAAGAATGATGAGAAATTCACTATCTGCATGTACACTGAGGTAACACCCATCACATCACAAGGTAGCTACTACCAACGGAAAAAGAATTTGCTTCTTCTCGTATTTTACTTCGTCTCAACTTACTCATGTCTCGACAATTTTTTTAAAATTTGTTTATTTTAAGTCGCCTTTTGATATCTCAGATCATCAGCGACCGCAAGACACATTTCAGTTACATGGCTAAATTAATTGTTACATTGAAAATCACTGACAAAAAATACATAATGAAAAACAAACAATAATTTGATGAAACATTTATTAAATTGAAAATAAAACAAATTTAAAATAGTTTGTCAAATTGTGACGATTTCAAAAATCTGGCATCCACTGGGCGTTTCGAATATATTAGAAATGTCATTTGGTATACGATATTTAAGGTTGGTCTTTGATTTCTGAGTTCAGGGCACAGAAAGATGAGGCGTGGGATCGACATTCTCTGCGCAAAGGGAACAAGGTTCTGGGTCCGCCTTCTTCAGCACGTGGATATGAGTGAGGTCGATGTGACGAATCCGCAATATCGTCAAAATAGTTCGGTCTCTTCTTTCCAAGGTGAATATAGGAAAAGAGACCTTCTGTAGTTGATTTTCTTGCAAGATGTTTTTACGTCGATTTTGATTTTCATTCTAAATCCCATTATTTTAAAATTGTTGACTTGAATAGTTTCTTAGCATCTTTTAAAGTTCCATAAATACCATTTTGTATTTTAGCAATGCTCGACTCTGTTCGTCTGCGCAAACGTTTTAATGCAAATTCCACGTAGGAATAATCTTTTGCGCTTTAGTTTGTCAATCAGGAGTTCTTCCTGAGTGAACATCACCGGAACCGAGCGGTGTAATAGAAACAGTGTTGCTGTTTAGTGGTGATTCCAGAAATAGAAAGGGACCCTCGCCATTCAAGTCCACCAGGAACCCGTTTCTTACAAGTCTTGTTCGTAACACCTGTAAAAACAAGTCGTTACGAGTAGTTACAATCGTTTCACAAAGATTTCGCTAACTTGTAAGTAACAAATACTTGACGATAACAGGTGGATAACCCTTCACCCTTGTCAGTATCACATATTTGTAGACAGTCGTTTTCGTTTGATTCTGCGTTAAGTAATAGCAAATTGGGTACTTTTAAAACATTTATTAGTGTACCTTATAGGACACAGCACAGAAAGTGATATTTTTTAACTATACGGAAAAAGTATTTCAAGCTTATCAACCAGGACTTAAAAAATGGATAATAATAACTAATCTAAAATACTGACGAATAACTAAATTAAAATATATAGTAAAATAAATAAGGTTCTTTTCTTATAATACGTTTTTGTAATACATCCTTCTTCTTCTTTCACCGTTATGGACGTCATTCTAAAGCGTTCGTTATATTCGTAAACTGACACAAAAGTAAAATTCACACATTACCTGAATGTTTTCCAATGTCGTTGAACATTAATGATTAGCTCATCTTCATCTTCTGAGAAAAAAAATGTCCTACCTCTTATTAATAAAATAACACTTGTTACACAATTAACCTACGTAAATAGTTGGGTAAGAAATTCTTGGTTGGTAACGAGCATATTTTACAGGTTTGCCAGCTACAATTGTGACTAACCTAACAATGTTAGTGGGCTGTAAGAATTCACTTGTAATTACCTTTGTGAAACGCTAATAACTGGACTTTTTACAAAGTTGTGAAAATTTACTTATTTCTTACTAACTTGTACAAGTGGAACTTGTAAAAAGGGTCCCAGGAAGCATGTTCTTGGTGTGACAAGAACACTTTCATCGTCGTTTCTCTTTCAATGGCAGGACTCGTGCTTCCCTGCGTTACGGGTCTTACCTTTTTTTATTTCGGTTGAATAGTGACCTCAAAGTATCCGTAATGATCGTTTCACACCTCTAGTACTCCTGTTATCGTAATAGTCTGATATATTTAACGCGTTATCGACTATGATCCTTAACTAAATTGGAAACAAACCACACTCCCACATTATCGGTATAAATTATCGTATATGTGAGTTATCGAAAACTTCCGGAGCCATTGCGTTCAAGTTGAATTTCAAGTTCGGTTCTTCATGAACGTGAACAAAATTCACCAAATTTTCCCATTATGACTTAGTATCTGAAAAAAAATACAAGTCAGGAATATAATAAGTACTTATATGTTTTTAATACTCCTGAAACATTCGTCGATTTTATTGTCTAATATTATATACCTACAGTTATACCCTACGACGGTCAATTTTCCTGTCACTTCAAGCTATGATTTGGTATACAAAGACATGCACGAGGTAATAATGTGAAGAAAATTTGTATTTACTTGTATTAATTTAAAGGTAGTGTATTTGAACAAGTTCGTATGTCATAATATCATCCGTTAACACACAAAATATAGTGTATAGTTAATCTATGGTACTTTCTTTCGCTAAATATTACGTTAATTAACTATCAACGTAATTCATTTTGCGAGGCTGTCGGAGGAAAGGCAGCGTGTTTAAACGAAGAGCTGTCGACTGTAACCGTACAACAGAAGCAGGAAATGACCGCTTGCAAACTACAACTTCTTAGCTATGAACGACAAGGTCATTTAATCGCACCACGTCTGTAAGTAAAGGAACTTAACTTGTCTCGTGCTTTCACAAGTACTATAATTTAGCTATCGTTACTTTTACCGAGTGTAGGAGATCATTGCAGGATCAATCTCTTACCTACAGTGCTCTCAGTTAAAGGGAAGTAATAAGGAAGGAACCTACAGACCACGTGAAATTCGAGGAGTCAATATCGACTGCGAGATTGCCGAATCTTTCTCTCGCTATAGACACAAGGGCGTTTTAGTCATGTCAGCAAAATCTTTGTGAGTTAACGTTCGGATGTTGCCAGCTACGTCAGCCGATTCGTAGAACCGGCAGTTATAGATATACCAACTGTGATGGGTAGAGGGCTTGATCTCTAACCTTTGGAATGTCTGACACCATCTGGAATAGGTGGAGCTACGTTAGGACACCCACCCGCAGTAGATATATGACAACCGCGCTTTCGTTCCATTATTACAGTCCGTTACGTATCATTGGCACCGAGGAATGTAGAATTCACAGATGGACACGTTTTTTAATCAGTAAGAATGTATCGCTGTAAGTAAAAATTTAAACGAAAATGAACAATGATTTGTCAAACATTCAAAAACCACTTAGAACATTATTGCTGCTATTGTTTACGTTGTAAACAAATATATGCAGGTCTAGTATTTAGAAGACGAAACGATATGAAAATTATTCACGTCTTGATTCAATTCGGTGGAAATGAAAATTCGAAAATCGATATCAGCACTGATAAGTTTGGACATTCATGACAATAATTAAGGCGTTGCAAACAAATAACAACAGTCAGAAAGCCATAAAAAAGTCCATACAAGAATACATAAATTTTTAAACAATATAAGTTATTTTTAGATTAAAATGCGAATAAAATTATTTTAATTGACTGCTTTATCGCGAGTTGAACGAAAAAAATATTTAAACCACATCACCCTCGGAAATATAGAGGACTCGCTTTATCAAATAGAACGTCAGTTGTGACTACCATTTCTTTATATTGAATAGCTTCTTTTTAGTGTAGGTCAACGTCAAGGTCATTAGAGCCCTTGCAGGTGGGGAAAAATGCAGTTTCGCACCATAGAGAAGAGCCGTAGTGACTCTTCCCCTTGTGTGGAACTCGCCGAATATCTCGACCATACCCACTAAAAAACCCTCCTGAAATCAACAAATATCTAAATACAAAGATGAGAGAAAAGAAAACGATACAGTTGCCCAATACATTATGTCGAAAATGAAATGAGTTCTAAAAATTATAACTTTCAAACTACAGAAAGGAAGAATAAAATGAAAGAAGAAAGGGAAGATGAAAAGGGAAAGCAAATTTTAAACCCTCCCGAGAACTTGTGGGAGGAGCCACGATCTACTCATAAAATTCTATAGTTTATTAACATTAACCATNCCCGTGTGTGGGACTCACCAAATATCTCGACCATACCCACTAAAAAACCCTCCTGAATTCAACAAATATCTAAACACAAAGATGAGAGAAAAGAAAACGATACAGTTGCCCAATACATTATGTCGAAAATGAAATGAGTTCTAAAAATTATAACTTTCAAACTACAGAAAGGATGGATAAAAGGAAAGAAGACAGGGAAGAGGAAATAAGAATCCAAATTCAAACCCTCCCGAGAACTTGTGGGAGGAGCCACGATCTACTCATAAAATTCAATAGTTTATTAACATTAACCATTTAATTTCCGAGAATTGTTGGTAAA
>NNCF01125907.1:931695-962213 GCA_002313205.1 Laupala kohalensis | reverse complement strand
ACTATGTTGAGCGCAGTGCTCTCAATACGACGCTCAGCGGTGTAAACGCTGCACTGGTCGCCAAGACGGGAGCCTCTGGTCTTACGGGGGAAACACCACGGAGCGGTCGACACCATCGGTCTGCTTCGACGCGTCTGTAAACACAGGAATATAAACCCGGTGTTTGTCGAGGATTAGGTGGAAGTAAACGCTCAACATCGCGTCTGGAGTGTTCTTGTCATGATGCAGAAGATCGAAACTAATCTTCGGCTTGTGCAAAGCCCAAGGAGGAGTCTTACTGATACCTAGATTTAAGACATCAGGTGTGTGTATAATCAAGTTTTCCAAAATTTGTTTGGAGCGATATCCGAAAGGTTTGGTTGCTCTCATCTGTTGTTGTAGAAATGGATGGAAGAAGAGGAAGGATGAAATACTGAGTTGTGTACCATATTGTCGGGTAAAGTAACCACGGGGCAAAAGTGCCGTAACTTGAGTAGTTGTCGCCGGAGGGAAAGAAATGATTCGCTACTCTCGGCATACAAACTGGGAATGGGACAAGTACGGTAGGCTCCATTGAATAGTTCCGACCCACCTGTAATTAAAATGTTTATCACTGCGTATTTGCGTGTAATAGACATAGTAGAGGAATGGGTTGACAGATACTCTTGTTAATTATCATACTGAATAAACTATACACGTCATGGAGTATTATTTCTCCTAAATAAAAAATATTTATATTGATGAAGTTATAATATTTTCGGTACATTTATATCGCAAATACAAATTTGAGAAAATTTTAGATTTATTCCTTTCACGAAAACAATTTGATTGATTCTTATGATTTTTATAAATATTCAAATGTGATAAAGTTTCACTTCGATAACAAACACGAAAGATTTATTACGAGTGGGATGCTTAAGGATGTATATTTTTATTTTCTTAAATTGTTGTAGACGCAGTATCTTGAAACAATTTAAGGGGTATTCATGCAATTATTAGGAACATTATATTTTATTAATATAAATGAAATTAAAATTTAGAAATTTGCGAAATATGGAAATTTTTCACACGTCTCAAATTATTGAACAGAAAAATTGCAAAATATTAAAATATAAAATTGCATTAAAAGTAATGAATAAATGATAGAAGGAAAATGAAAGTGGTTAAACCGAAAAAATCAGTTCTAAACAGCGCATTTTCGGTTCAAAAACATAGACATCTCTTAGATTGCGGTGAACTTCACCGTCAGGTAACAGATTAATCATGTTACGTCGAATGAAAATGGGAGACGGGACCGGGGTTCGAACCCGGGACCTTGAGCTCAGCGCGCTCATGCGCCCCGTTCGCCACCCGGGCCCGTCTACCTGCGAACGGGATGGCGCAGTCGGTAGGCGCATGAGCGCGCTGAGCTCAAGGTCCCGGGTTCGAACCCCGGTCCCGTCTCCCATTTTCATTCGACGTAACATGATTAAGCGCATTTTAACTTAATATTCCGAAAACACTTCCCTTGTCGCCTTGTTTTCCTGTAGCCATTGACAAATCTGTTCTCGTATTGTTCTGACATCTTTAATAGACAATACGACGAATGAAACAACTAAGGAAAACTAATATTTAAGCATAAAACAAACGAAATTTAAAACTAATACAGAAAGTCGCGTAAATGTAAGAAAACTTTCAATCAGGTAAAAATGACGACGAACCGAGAATCGAACCCGGTATTCCCGCATTAATCACAGGGGTGCTAACCAGTACACTATCCGTTCCCCTCCCACGACCGTACACCATTTCCAACCCTGGAACATCTGAGACGCATCTCCATCCGGGAGATAAGGGTGGATATAGCGTACAGTTGTGAAAGGCGTGGTGTAGTGGTTGACACCCCTGCTACGAAAGTAGAAATCCTGGGTTCGCCATTTTGACCGGACTAAAAGTTACGGGATATATTCTCGACGTGTAGGTACACGTATGAACTTGCGCAAATGACAATAGTTATCCAGACGAAGATAAAAACCACAAAACGTCATTTCCTTCTCTTGGCTCCTCCTACACCAGTGATGGTTTGTTGGTAGTGGGGGGTGGAAGAAGATAGACCACCGTTTAAGTCCATGCGTTTAGTCAACCGTGAGATATTAGAAAACTGAAAGCCCCTGGATTACAATCGCAATGCAGTCCATTGTTAATTAATGCCCTAAAAAAATTCAAAAATTTTGTCAACGAAGTAAACAAAATATTGATGTTTTACGATTGCGACAACTGTTATGTCAAGGAAATTCACCAGGAAATGCTTGCCGTGTTACTTCCAAGACGTTTCTTTCTTCAGGATTAAACCTCGTTCATATTCTCGTTCGTCCTTCAGGGATAGAAGTAATCGGCTTACCAAGAAGAGACGCATTGTAGAACATGTAAGTTTTGAAATACGTCCAATAAGATTTTGAATCCTTTTGTCCATTCATAAGCACACAACATATCTAAATTTAGTATTATTTACTTTCACATAACTCTCATATATATGTATAATCAGTTATTCTTTAGTTTATTCCTCCCACCAGGGGACTTACATTTAGTAAGTACGTGTTTGGCAAACACGGGGTCCCGAGCTGAGTCTGGCATTACTTCCACTTGTGCGAGGCTCCTTCCTTTCTCCTTATCTGACCTCCCTTGGTCACCTCTTGTTCTTTTCGATCTCGACGCTATTGGGTATCTTTCATTTTCCTCATTTTTGTCCTCCCCTCATTTTTTGTCCCCCTTATCTTTTTGTCCTCAATGTTTTGATGTATGTTTTGAGATATATTTTGGTATGTTGTAATTCAGGAAGGTGTTTAGTGGGTATGGTTGAGTCATTCGGCGAGCCCCACACGCGGGGAGAGTCATGTTGGTTCTCCTTAGTGCGTAACTGCATTTTCCCTACCTGTACAGAATTTTAGGGCTCCAATGTCGACGAGCGGTAAAGTCCCACAAAAAAAATTTAGTTTATTTCTATATTCTTTTTTTAATATAATTTTTAGTAAAGTAACTCATTTTCCTGTGTGAGGTAACACGAATTATGAAACTGATTTTTGACGATTAAAATTTATTTATTCACATAGGGACTCATTAAAGAAGAAAAGTTTAAAGAATTAAAAAATTATATAAGTAATTCTTCCTTTACTTGTTGAAGAGGTGATGAAAATTTTTATTGATTTCATGTGTGAAATTTATTTAAACACAGAGCTGAGGAAATGCAGAACATTATTTATAATGCAGTCAGATTAAAACATTTCATTATTAATTCGAAGATTAATATTCTCCTCGCCTTTTATTTTTGTATCAACTATTGTTATAACGATTTCGAATGGAATATAATATTTTGGAATACTAAGTAACTAAATAAAAGAAACGTTTTAATAATTGTTGCAAAGGAATACGGAATAGCGAATCCCTTCCATACCCATATCATCAACGAACGGTGTCGTGAAGAAAAGGACAACAATTAGAACAATGAAATGAAATGAAATTAACATAAACGTTTAGATGATTCTGCTTAACTGCAGTCTTTTTGTTTGGTTGAAAAAAATATATTTATAAAAAAACTCTAATAAAATACAATTAGAGTGTGGACACCATTCCTCAGTATGGAGCGTGAGGCAATGATTCTGTTCGGCTTGACAAGACGTGTCATGTAGTATCTTAATAGAGTTTCTGAAGGACCTATTTTTTAATAATTTCTTAAACAACTCTCATTAAAATTGGTATAAAATCTATCTTCCGTGTCAGAAATTTAATATAGAGACAACAGAACGAAACTTGCCTTCCCTTCCTGGACAATTAATGAAGATATTCAACAGAAGAGTCGCAAAGCTAGAGACCATTATTCAGATACGGTGTTTCAACTTATTCGGTATAATTAATAATCCCCAAAATTTTAATATACCATAATTCATTAAGTTATTTTATAATGATTATTTTGTTACAAACAAAACAAATTTATTGAATGTTTCATAAATAAAATAAATAATAAATTTATTGTCAAAAAACAGTACAAACTGCGTATGACCACGTGGAGGGAAAAAAACTAATTTACTCTCCGGAAGCAAGCAAGGGACCATCCCATCAATTCCGATCAAGGGCCCTAAGGCAGAGGCGGATTCAAAAATTTCAGCAAAAGTTCCTAGATAAGATAAAAAGTTAGCTGCGAGTTATAATACTAATAGAATGTCAATATGTTTGTAATTTTAAGCAAAAAATTACATGTAAGTTATTATCGAACTATAGATTATTCTGAGTATAGTGCTTAAAAATCAAAAGAATTGAAATAACACTAAATTCACGATTTATTGTTACAATAGACCCGCCCCTAGACAAGCCTAGAGAACCTGTTTGATAAATCCGCCTCTACCCGAAGGAAAACCGGAGAAAAACCCGGGCCAGGATGTAAATAGTAATGTACGCTTGACTAGCGCCTGGCACGTTCCCCTCTACCTTAAGATGGAACAAGCGCTCCAAAAAAAAGTTAGTCAAATCACTGATATGTGTAATTGTTTTCTTTATTATTATTCTAATTGTTTTAGAACACTGCAATACGAATAATAATGAAGAAAAAACATAATTTAATTTCTATCAATTAATTATACAGTACACCAAATATTCTAGAACTCGCTTGACTCGTTTTAAATTCATTGAGTACAAACATGGCGGCCGAGTGCAACGTTTTTTAGATTTATACATCTCACTTCAGAAAAGGAGAAACATCTTTCTCAAATATCCGGTGAGCAATAGATAAAAGTGAGGTAAAATATAGTAAGGAAAATTTGCTACAAATCAATGTAAAATTCCATCACTTTCGTGATTCAAAAGCTTTTTTTTTTAAATAAAAGTTTACTCCACAAGATACAATGTATTACAACATCAATTACAAGTGCAATGATATCATTTAAATGACCGGTAAGGTATGTTTTTCAAGTTGAAATAACAATAAGTAAATTCTACTCTGTTCTTTTATACCGATTTAAGATATAGTAATGAGGCCAAACTTAAGAATATGGTACCACAAGGGTTCGAAAAAACAATTTATTTCATAATACTACAAATATTATTGCGTTTCCGAAAATATAAACCGTATTCTTTGCTTTTCATATTTACGATAGTTATAAAGAAATTATAATAGTTATTGTCCCGCGCTATTTTCTTCTCTCCACCACCGTTGTTAGTATTTTAGGGTATGATAATTATAAACAATTATAAACAATTGTTCGTTCACAGTCGGCGATGTTAGGTTTGTTAGAACCGGCGACTCCGTTTTAAGAAAATCTGTTGTAAGTTTGAAGATGGAGGCGATGGTGGAGGTAGCAGCACTCGCGGAAGGATATACGAAGAATAATGTTAGGGTAGGACGATAATGTTAAATTTGCCATCGAAAAAGGGAATTTTTTCACATAAAATGATTCAATTTGTAATTTCCGAGAACAAAGTCCCTTCCAGAATCATGGCAAATAAAACGTTTTTCGATATCTCATCTGGATATTTTTCTACGGCGTTGGACCATATAGCTAAGTTGGTCGAGTAATGATTTAATTCTATCCACATTAGTACTACCTTAAGTGAACGATGAGAGAGATAGAATGTGAAAAGATGAATGATTCATTCTTCCCGGTTAAGAAATTTTGCATTTCTAGCTGTGCCGCTCGTGGTTGTGCGTCGAAAGTGAAGGTCATAAATACGCCCAATTCTGGATTTGTTTTCAATATATTCCAGAATCACATCACTGCTAATTTTGTCAGTGATTATTACCACTTAGTATTTAATATATCCGATACACTTTTGACTTGACCTTGTTAAAGTTTCACGTGTCAGCCAGATTCTCTCAATATTATTTGATTAACAAACCAAGATCTTTGATATTTGCTTGCAACACTCGCTAAGAGAAGTATAAAGTTGAGGGGAAAGTTTCTTCGACAAAATTACTTTTGATCATAAAAAGTAAACTGAAGGTGATGATAAATTACTGCTCTTAATATCGTAAATAATGCGACAGTAATCTCAACAACGTTTTCTGGAAACACAAAGTAGCAAACTCAAAATAAATTTGACTCGAATATTCATGTTTTCCAATAGTTTGCTATTCTGTGTGTGTACATAAAATGACAAAGAAGACAAAAGTTTAAACAACAGGTAATCGAAAACTTTTTTGACAGGAATGAAACGGATGGAAAATATGTTAGGCATTTCCATTTTGAAATTGCAACATTAGGAAAAGCAAACGGAAAATTACAGTATAAAGTAACCAATGTCGTGGCCAAAAAACGGGCCATGTTTTTTAAGTTGCAATTGTAATAGAACACATACCATTGGTTGTCGTCGGATTTTGTCCAATTTCTCAGATCCTACGTGCATGAATATTTCAAAGTAATAATAATAAAGCTAAGTAAAATATGATAAAACAAGAAACGTCATGGTCAATACGTAAAACAAAGGTCGGAAGTGGATCGCAAAGGAAGAAATATGTGTCTGGTGCGAGTAAAAGGCAATATGAACCTGGAAACTGAGGTGCTGATCGTTGCAGTTCAGGATCTTGAAAACGCGATACTTAGAGAAAAGGAATTTTAAGATCACCCAGGATGACAAATATCACCTTTGTCAAGTATAGTCCGAAACAATTGACCACATAGTGTCAGATTGTCTAGCACTAACCGAATACGAGTATATGGAACAACATAATAAAGTGTGCTCATACATACACGTAAGTGTGAAGCCGTAACACCTCTAAGAAATAGTATGAACATTCACCATATCCAGTCACATCTCAATATTACTTTCCGTTATTGTATGAACAGCATATACGTACGGACAGAACTGTTATTGTCAACAAACTAGATGTTGTAATGAAGGAGAAGATGATTTGGTACGACATTGGTGTTGGCATCCCATGTGACAGAAACGTGCTTCTTAAAAATGCTGAGAAGAAATTAAAATATAGTAACTTGTCAACTGAAATTGGTCGAATGTGGAAGGTTACAACAGAAATAGTACCTATCATTGTTGGCGCACTTGGGGCAATCCTTAGATCATTAGTCTCCAATCTGATAAAACGCCAAGGGAGGTTAAATGATTGTGAAGTGCAAGAAATTGCAGTAGAGGTACGTCGAACATCTTACGCAAGGTTTTTAAAGAAACAACCGCAATGACCAAATATTCCATAGGATGCTGGTTGCAACCTGGAATAGAGAAGCATAACGAACTCTTGACGTCTTCGTTTTTGAATGAAAGTTGTTGTTGTTATTATTATTATTATTATTATTATCATCGGAATTTTGCACTCCCTCTTCTTCGGGAGTAACTTTCAGTTATCCCAGGTTCTACTGCTAAAAGGATGAAGCTCCGTGCGGACCTTTTGCATTTTGTCAGGCTACAAAATACTCAATCCTATTGACATCCCTCTCCAAGTACCCTAGATCTCTATTGGGGCACTTCAAGGTTTTCTATATAAGTTCTCCTGGATTTCTCCAGTTGCACCAATAATAATAATAATAATAATAAACTCATTAGTCATTCCCATACTATCCTACTCATTTGGGGTAGTAAAATGGTCAACTACAGATCTGGAAAATTTAGAGAGGAAAATCAGCACCACGATGACAAGCTACAACAAACACCATCCTAAATCAGCATTAGAATGAATGTTCATCCCACGTAACCAGGGCGGTAGAGGCATCATACTAATCAAAGACCTCCATGAAAAACAAAAGTATATCCTCAATAAGTTTTTCCGGAACAAAGCGTATACCTCATCACTATACCAAGCAATTACAACCTGTGATAAAAACTATACACCCTGTCACCTGAATGAGCCCCTACCCCAACCAATACAAAAAAATAGAATGACAACCTGGCTGATAAACAAATACTCGGGAACTACCCCAACCAACTGACCAACAGCAATGTAAATAAAATAGTATCAGTTAAGTGGTTAATGAACGGCAAATTATTCCCAGAAACAGAAGGCTTCATAGTATCAATGCAAGACGGAGTCACACCAACCAGAAACTACAGGAAAATAATCCTGAAAGAAACCGGAATCACAGATTCATGTCGCCGATGTAACCAAACCAAAGAAACTCTCGAGCATATCATTGGTGGTTGCACACAGTTGGCCCAAAATGATTACAAAACTAGACACGATAACATGGGAAAAATAATTCACCTGGAAATTGCAAAATCACTGAACTTCATTAAGAATCCCATACCACCAGACCATCTGTATAAACCTCAACCAGACCTGCAAGACGATTTGAAAGCAAATATTTTGTATTGGGAAAGAAGCATTCTCACTGACCTAACAACAATTCACAACAGACCTGATACCATCCTTTGGAAAAGAAAAGAATCAAAAGTGTATCTCATCGATTTTGCTGTCGTAAATTACAACAATCTAGAAAAAACAAAGAACGACAAAATATCAAAATACCAACAACTAGCCTTTGAAGTAAAAAAACTCTGGAATGTTCAAGAAGTGATCATAGTGCCTATCATTTTATCTACCCTAGGACTAGTACCCCAATCCCTGGTCGACTCCATTAAAAATCTCAAAATCAACACCAATATAATAAGTAGATTGCAACACAGCGTCCTTCTGTCCTCAGTCCACATTACCAGAAAGTTCTTGGACCTGAAATAGATTCTTCCTCCCAGCAGAACTTGATTTAATAATCCACTGCTGAGAGAAACAAGTTGAGAGAACTAATTCGATAATACTAATAATAATAATAATAATAATAATAAGATGAAGATGAAGAAGGTAAAGCCAAAAAATAGTAAATCTAGTTAAAGGAACTTAATTAAGGAACCCCACAGCTTTAAATAGCGTTGCTTGTACAGCAATTTTTTTTTTCAATTAACGAGAAAAGAATAAATGTTTGTAAAAGGTGTTCCTGCTGTCTATTTTTTGCTCAACTGACCACTTACTTAGCTAAATGTAGATGTAAAAACTGAGATGATTTATGTCTTCTTTCTTATACCTAAAATACTCCTCATTCTGAAGAACTGAGAAGATATTATTTTTGTTACTCGTAAAATGTTGAAAACAGTCCAAGTCGAGCCTTGTTTTCTCTTTTTACGTTCTACTTATCGCAGATCTATAAAGAAGTAGAGGATTGAAGGTAACAGATAGCACAATAAACGAAATTTCAAAATTCCCGAGCACTAGTATTTATTTAACGATCAGCAATGAACAAGAATACGAACAAGAGAATATTAAATTCATCTTAAAAGGACGCCATTTTGAAATTTCAACAAAACAGAAGAAGAAGAAAAACAACACACTAAAGGAAAATTTCGTTCCGTCAAGAGAAAGACAAGCAACGTTGAGCTTTCGAAGGATAAGAGCCGATTTATCTTTTAATACCTTCTTCTAGGAATTTATGAGTTTCTAATGAAGCTCAAATCCCAGATACAGAAAATCTAACTTCTTAATGTAGATTTTATCGAACTTGAAGATCCTTGAAGCGCTGAGAAAACTATTGACGTTAGTTCCTGCGAGTTTCATCAGACCTAAGCACCTGTGGTTTATCTACGGGGAGAATTTCTTACTAAAACAACTCTTCCCACTTAAAAAGCGCGCTTAAGAACATTTCATCGCGTAAGATACACAGGGGGTAAAGTCAAACAGAATTACTATTATATCTTGTTGTTTCCAAGAGGGTTTAAAAATGTCTGTGCTGATTATTTTAATTTTTTGATCTTACATTTATTTATACTCATTTTATTGTTTTTTTATTGAAGTTTGCTTTTTCCACTCAAGATGGAATGATATAAATACTCCTGAACATTATAACGTGTCTGGAAAATGTTCATGATATTTTATTTCTTATCAGTCTGAAAAAAATGCAAGCAATACGATTCCCTGTTATATTCTAACAACTTTGCTGTGAAATGATAAAAACTATTATCCCCACCTCAATTAAATTATCTCCTTTTTAAAACAGCACGAAAGTAACTAATGTTTATTATAATCTAAAACAGTTCTCGAATACCAAGGAAAAAAATACTACGACGAGCATAAAATACTTAAAATTTGCTGCCGAATATATCCCACAAATTTAATATTTTTAATTTCCAAATAGTTTTATTCCGTTTTCTTATTGTGATTTGACCACAAAGTAATTAAGACGATATATCTTATTTTCCATTTTCACTCAAAGGAATAAAGAGATAAATACATAATGATTTCATTGAAATTTTGTGAGAGAACTACTCAATTCTTTTCTCTTCTTTAATGTACAATTAAATTTTCTTCTCTTTAATGTACAATCACACAATGGCTTTAAATATATTATGTAAAATATGTAGTTTATTTCAATTAATTCGTAATTTATTATACATAAATCATCAAAAGTTAAATAACTAATTTGACAACTAAACGAAAAAATGCAACAACCTCATTTTTATTTTTGAAATGTTGCCTCAAAATTTCATTTTAGTTTCGAGTATTTGGATAAAAGATTTAATCAATATGGCAAGAAATATGAGAAACAAAAATATATTTATATAAACGAAACAAAAATGGGGTTACTAGGTACAACTTAATGTTGCAGTTGTCCTGGACCATCGAAGTTTTCCTTAACAAGGAGCTACGAAATTTTTCACTAAACAAACAGAGGGTTGCGGTTTTTAATGCTAAGTTAGATTCTTAACAATTTATAATTAAAAATATAATCAACAGGTTTCGATGTTTAAAGAACTAAATGACNTGTGATAAAAAATTGTAATTTCAAATTAACTGATATGAAGTCCAAAAATGTATTGCTATTATCACTTGCCACATATGTTAAATCATTCATCCCCCAGGGGACTTACATCTAGTAAGTACGTGTTTGGCAAACACGGAGCCCCGATCTGAGTCTGGCATTACTTCCACTTACTTGTGCTAAGCTCCTTCCTTTCTCTTTCCTGAGCTTCCTTGGTCACTTCTTGTTCTTTTCGATCCCGCTATTAAGGCTAGGGTATCTTTCATTTTCCTCATTTTTTGTCCGCCCCTCATTTTTGTTTCCCCACTCATTTTTGTTCCCCACTCATTTTTGGTCTCCCCTTCATTTTTTGTCCTCAATGTTTTTATGTATGTTTTGAGATATGTTTTAGTATGTTGTTATTCAGGAGGGTTTTTAATTGGTATGGTTGAGTGATTCCGCGAGTCCCACACGCGGGGAGAGTCATGTTGGATCTCCCTAGTGCGTAACTGCATATTCCCTACCTATACAAGTTTTTCGGGCTCCAGGGACCTTTGATGTCGACGAGCCCTAAAGCCCCCCCTAAAAAATTCATGATCGCATTTGAAGGATAGAAACATTAAATGAGTTCAAATATATCAAATCGCGACACTGACTAAAAATGAATGATATTTGCAAGCCTCGTGTTGCAAATTTGGTCAAATTCAGCAACATAGGTCAATTAAATAATCTAAGGAATCGACTGTCTTTTATGCAAATGAGTGACTTTGCTTAATAGTTGGACTTCCATAGATTATCTACCTCGAATCTCATAGGTTGATTCAAATAGTATGCCTTTGAAATAAAAAATGTGAAGAAAATCATGCTCGTAAAGATGCCTCCATCGTCAACAAATGCATAGGAAAAATGTTCTCTTGACTCACTGGACAATCGATATTTGCAGTTCAATACTGATCGACTCGTGACGCCATTAGAGTCGTGCGCGGATTCGTTGTGACGTCACGGACCAGTCAGGGTACTGAATGTTCGTTTTCTCGTCCACTTCTGAAGCTGACCACTTTGTCTCCAAATCGTCCTCAACGAGGTACCAAGCATCTCTCGGTAGTTTCATCACGACGTTAATCGGTCCACAAGATGATTTTGTGGTCAAGCAACCACGCTCTCATCTGCAACCATACTTTGGACCATCATCACCCGTTCTTCAGTGTGTTGCCGGCCCTCCAATTACAACTCATCATCAACTCCGGCGTCACATCCCTAGCATATCGCGTCATCAGGGTTCACAGCGGGCCATTGGACAACCACATCATCGTCATCTCATCTCTGCTACTTTACAACGCTTCAACGAGCACACAGCCACTAAGTGTTGTATCATTTAAGTTTTTCCTTATTTTCATGGTTTTACCCAGCTGAATTCTTATGTTATTAAACTATATTATAGACACATCTATCTCTCTCAACTCCCATCTATTCCTCTTTAATTTCTATTCCTTCAAAATCTTACATTGTTACAAACCCAAAAATGTCTGCAACTCAATTTTGTACACGTCGGATGATATAAGTAAATGCATGAGAAGAGATGGATGTATACATAATTGTGCACGATTCAAAGGAGTAATATCACAGACACATTGACTATTGTTTTTTTTTATCTATTTATTTCCTTTTATTTATAACCTGGTTCAGGTTATCTGACCCCGTCTTAAACATATACACAAGATTAATAATAATAATAATAATAATAATAATAATAAATTTATTGTCAAAAAACAGTACAAACTGCGTATGACCACGTGGAGGAAAAAAAACTAATTTACTCTCCGGAAGCAAGCAAGGGACCATCCCATCAATTCCGATCAAGGGCCCTAAGGCAGAGGCGGATTCAAAAAATTCAGCAAAAATTCCTAGATAAGATAAAAAGTTAGCTGCGAGTTATAATACTAATAGAATGTCAATATGTTTGTAATTTTAAGCAAAAAATTACATGTAAGTTATTATCGAACTATAGATTATTCTGAGTATAGTGCTTAAAAATTGAAATAACACTAAATTCACGATTTATTGTTACAATAGACCCGCCCCTAGACAAAGCCTAGAGAACCTGTATGATAAATCCGCCTCTACCCGAAGGAAAACCGGAGAAAAACCCGGGCCAGGATTTGGAGTGAAGAATTGGTAAGGTGAGATATTGGGGAATCTAAAGTAGAGAACCGATGTTCGTCAGGTATAGACGAGGGAAACACCATCTGAGAACCAGTTTTTTTTTTTAATTTTCCTTCGGGTAGAAGTGGATTTTGGTACAGATTCGTTAGACTCTTGCCTAGGGGCGGCATCTATTGAAATAATAAATCTCTAATTTAGAGTAATCTAAAAAGTTCCGATTTTATAAACAATATTTTAGGAGTAATCTATGTTTTGATAATAATAATAATAAAAAAAAGGCACATCTGAAATAACGTTTTTGTTTTTATGAATACAAATTTGGTATTATGTTAATATTGTAACATGTACCGAACTATTTTTATCGTTAGGAGTATGTTGAAATATTAAATCCACCTCTGCCTTAGAGCTCTTGATCGGAATTGGTGGGATGGTCCCTTGCTTGCTTCCGGAGAGTAACTTAGTTTATACTCCTTCGGACTCGCTCTTTCTTACTTAACAGTACGTAGGACGCCACAATTGTGACACGGTTGTAGGACGGCTCTCACTATGTCTATGATAATAGAAAATCCCTTCAATTCAGAAAGCAACGGTAGGTTTATCTTAAGCAGCAGCCACGTGACTTGGACCAACGAGGAAAAGAGATATAGCGGTAAGGAAAAGCGGAGAAAAATTAATTTGTAAGAACGAATTTATATAGAACGTTTTCAGCGATATGAAACTTGTCATTACCAAGACGTTTTTCAGTCTATTCTGCGAGGACTAGTCCCCTTTTAAGGGAGTGTGTTGAGGGTATTTTCGTTGCATGCATTTTGAGAATGAGTAGTATTTTCATGATATAGTGGATAATTAAAATAATGGATTAAAATTTTCCGAAATACCTAGATTTTTAATACATTAAGAATAATTAAGAAATCATTTTAGAAAGTTAGAAGTTGAAATGTAAAGACACTTAGAAATTGATATACAAGGTGACTGTAAGTGTAAGAGATGATATTGAGAAAACGAAGAATTAAACGGAAATGGGAAATGTCACACATGACTAATTTTTTGCATTTGTTAGGATCAATGTCTCCTCGTCGATATCTAAGGTTTAAGTAATATCTAAGGTTTAAGTGTATAATAATAGCATGTTGAAAAATAAGTTAAATACCTATTCCCCATCTTTACAATAAATCTGGACTGTCAAAACCGCGTTGTTGCAAATTTTTCAAAAATATAATCATATGAAATGGACTACGTTTTGACATTCCCCCTTTTTTCCCGTGAACCCTTGAAATAATATAGACAGGAAATAAATACAAGCAAACATAAGTAGAAGAATACACTATACAAAAATAAATCTATAGGAGTGTTTTGAAAGTAAATGTAATCTAGTACCAGCTTGGAGTTATGAATGAAATGTAGAAAGAAGGGGACAAGAACGGGTGAAAGATAATTACAGAAAGTGGGGTTAGGTTGCCTGAGAGCATGTCAAGAGGGGTTCTCTTCCACAATGGTGCTTGGCCTCGTGACGAAGAAGAATGGCAGCGACCGGAAGTTGAGCCCTGTGCGGACAAAGTCGATTGTTCTCGTGTCAAAGCGATAGGAGAGTCGTTCGATACCGGAGTCTGCGGGATGATTGAGCGTCACGCCCCGATGCCTTACATTGACGGGTAACCCCACCCACGACATCGCCACCAATAGCATCGTCTCAGACCTTCCTTCATTTCCTTCGCCTCTTCAACAAATGACATTCTCACTTCTACGCGGTCACCAATGACGTAATACGTCTGACTTTCTTTTTTATTCGCAAACGAGTATGATTCTAGAATTCTCATAAAAGTGGGGAGACGTATACCAGCCTAACGAACAAGGGAAGCATTACGTGTCTTATCACTCGCTGAATTCTCAGAGCTATCCATGAGGTACACACGTTGCAACTGTATCTATTGGACATGTTTGCAATATTTGCAAATGTGTGGAAAGAAATCAAGCAGCTACGCTATTCAACTCAGTTAGTATGAAGAGGTGGCTATTAAGACCCGCACAGTAAATTCATCTTAACGATTAAAAATATAAAATTCAAGGAAGAAAGCAAAAGACAGATATTGGAAAACTCAGACCTTCGTTAATATAACACTTCTTTCCCGGAATGATTTACCTGCTATAATGCGGGAAACTTTGCCTCCAAGTCTGAATAGTTAAAAAAAAAAAGGAATACATTACGATGAAGTAACGCCATCATGATAGAAGAAACTTGAACATTTACCAAACAATTTCAAAATCCAACAATTTTTTGTTGCATTATGTTTTTTATCGTATTTTAATCGTAAATACATGTATGGTTTCAGGGTGCTTCCAGAATATTTTTTCCCAAACAAGTGCAATAAATAATATCTACTATTTTTATTATGTTTCCAGCTATTTGGAAGAACTTTATACGTAAATTTCTTGTGTGGTTTGCGCGTCACATCGCTCTATAACATCTTAGCGCACGCAGTGATTATCATCTTGCGTTCCTGATTCTTATTGTTGTTGCGTTTATTACTAACTCAAGTTTATTTTATCTAACATGAACTTCACAAAATATGAGCAGATCTCAATAAACCAACTCTATGAGTTTGAGGTTTATGTAATTTCAGTTGGCATTATGTTTTTATTTCCCTGAATTCGGTCTCTCCACTTTTACTTGAACATTACTATAGGATATTTTTCATAGACAGCAAATAACATAAATTATATACATTATTATATAGGATATTTTTCATAGACAGCAAATAACATAAATTATATACATTATTATATAGGATATTTTTCATAGACAGCAAATAACATAAATTGTATAAAGTGTCTGGACGTCAAAACTGTGAGAAATAATGCATAAATATTTCAGGTACTTGCTGACTTTGTATTGTCAATACTGTATGCAATATTCGCTGGTATTCTTTTCGTTACCGAGCTCAACGAAGTAAATTCAGATTCTATAGATTTATTGTTACGTATTAGAATACATAAACAATAAATTAAACAACAGATTGCTATAAAATATATATTTTTGTTAATAGTACACGATGTAGAATTTTTTTGAACTTAATTTGTCCCTAAAATAAAATTGTTTAGAGCATCTTTTGTATCCTCAGGAAATCTCATCTTAATGGTGTAACAAAACATCCAAAATAGTTTATTAATAAAATAATAGATATCTTAAAAATGGTATTTAGAATTTTTTAAATCTCGTTATTTTATTAAAAAGTATCAAGGTAAAAGTAATATATGAAACTTGGAACAATACTTGCAATTTATGTGTATTTTTTAATCTCTCATTTGACAAATGTTTCGAAGAATTTATGTGG
The DNA here is from genome assembly GCA_002313205.1 of Laupala kohalensis. NCBI lineage: Eukaryota > Metazoa > Arthropoda > Insecta > Orthoptera > Trigonidiidae > Laupala > Laupala kohalensis. Next base: position 946,042 of record NNCF01125907.1, on the reverse strand, counting down.
GTATTTATTCTCTAACTAACTGTTTGTCCAGATATTTGTTTACGTGTTCATTTTATATGTATTTAATCTGCTAGCAATAAATGGTAGACAAAGTTAAACTCGAAACATAGTTATTGTATATTTTAAACCAAAAAACGTTTTCTCCGAAACAATTTCAGAAAAGTCGTTCTTTGTATAAACCCTAACCATATTCCACTTTCCCCGTGTCACTCCTTTCAACCTCATGGGGGGGGGGGGGATGTGAGGATTACAATACGCGCAGCCCGAGGGCGTGGCGACACCTGACCCAGCTCTGCCGCCGTCAACGCAAAATGCTTCTGGGTCGGTGAGCTTTGCGGCACCACGAACCCGGGCATAGGACAGACCCTTGGGGGCGACCCGACCAGAGGCGAGAGAGATGTTACATAAGACACGCACATTTAGCAGTGATGAAGAACTAAAACGGTGGAAAGGGTATTCACCTTCTAAATATTTAGTTAAAAACATATAATTTCATGTTTAACAATAACTTGATTATTATCAGAAATTAATATATATTTTTATTATAATGGTAACATTTATTTATACCCTGTGGCAGAATACAAACAATATTTGAAATAATTAAAACCAATAAACTTTAAGCATTGATTACAAAAAGTGCCTGGTTATAAAAAAACAAATACAAACAATTAATCCATATTAAAACAATCCATAATACGTGATTCAAGAAACATTTTTATGATTTGTTTTATGAACACATTTAGAAAATTTTAATAGATATGACTAATAATAAATAAATATATAATTCATACAAAATTAGAATTATAAAGATGGTACAGGGTTTTGAATAATTATGTTTCGCGGTGTGGTTAACCTCAATTAAGGAGGTGCACTTATTTCCTGATATAAACAAATAAAAATACCTTTAAAAGAACACTAAAAGCTGATATATGACGATTCATTTTACTTGCTATTTCTCTTATCTTTCTTTCTCGCTCTTGTACTGATATTTCGTCTCACTTCACTGAAATATTTCATTAAAACAATCGCTTTTCTTGACAGTGAGATTTTTTGCTTAAAATTGCTACTGCTACTCCTTAATTAGTAAATATATACATACTTTCGTCATCAAAAATTGGAAGTAATCATTTCTTGTCTTCTTACTTGCATTGTCGACGATTATAAAATATATTTCTTGCGTGATAATTTTAGTTTCGGCTAAATGTGACCAGTTATAGCGACTGAGAAACAAGAGTTCATCCCTCATTCACTCCTGGAATTCATGAGACAAATTAGTATTAATATTATCGGTTTTATGTATTCAAGTTATGAGAGAGATTGTAGGTCTCAGGAGAGGACGTTTCCTCATCCCAAATGGACAAGCAGGAAATTTTTTTCAGTTGGCCATTGACCTTTGGCCATTTTGCCTTCAACAGTGTAATTGCAAGGTTTCATTTGCTCTTTGATTCCTCGTTTCCTTCCACGATCACGTCCATGGACAACAGAGACAGACGAATTGAAGAAAAAATTTACAATTATTTTGACCTCTATATACCTTTGAAACAAAAATCACGGAGAGCGCTGGAAATGTTAAAAGGGTTGGAATTATAAAGCAGTGAGTGATGGAATGAAAATTACTCTACTAAACATATTCTCCCTGTGTAGTTTTTAAAAACTTTATCGTCCATTTTCACACTATTTCACACCAGAATGATACGGAACAACTAATAAACTATGAAATATATACAAAACATATAAAGAAATTTGGAACTACGTTTTTTATTATGTTTATAGACTTCCGATAGAAGAATATTAGGACCAACTTAACTATATGGTCCAACGCCGTAGAAAAATATCCAGATGAGATATCGAAAAACGGCTTTTTTTGCCATGACTCTGGAAGGGACTTTGTTCGCGGAAATTACAAATTGAATCATTTTATGTGAAAAAAAATCCCTTTTTCGATGGCAAATTTAACATTTTCGTCGAATCCTAACCTAGTTCTTCATATATCCTTCCGCGAGTGCTGCTACCTCCACCATCGCCTCCATCTTCACACTTACAACAGATTTTCTTATTGCCGGGTCTAACAAACCTAACATCACCAACTGTGACCGAACAATTGTTTATAATTATCATACCCTAACATACTAACATAAACGGTGGCGGAGAGAAGAAAATAGTGCGGGACAATATTTCTTTATAAGTATCGTAAATATGAAAAGCGAAGAATACTGTTACAAACCAAACGTTTGTAAGGGGTTTATTTACACATTCTCATTTATTATGTACTTTGTTATTAATTATATTTCATGAGAATTGTGTTATTTGTTGTTTGTTTATAAATATTATGTGTCTATAAAAACATTCTTTGTATATAGACGCTCGGTGCAAATACCTTGCACGTTCCATGATATAGAATCATTGAACACACTCAGTATGTACGTTCCTTGACAGAATCATTGAACGCACTCCATATGTACGTTCTGTGTACAGCTATATAGACGACTACGCTCAACGTCCAATTATCCATTTCACAAGTATTCATTCGTCGTGTACGACGTTACTCCGCGAGTGCGTCGCCGTGTCGCGATGAAACTCTGTAACCTGATCTAGTCTACCTATTGTGACGCTACCGTTTATGGACCCTCAACTTTATCGACTTCAGGAACTTAGCGCCTTCATGGCCATCATAACCCTTCGGGCAACTTAGCGCCTTAGGGCCATTATTCGCCTTCGGGCAACTTAGCGCCTCTAGGCCACCATTCGTCTTCGGGCAAAATAATCCATTCATAGAGTTCTTCGTGCGATGAGCAATTACCAAAGTATTATTCCTCGTATAGGGAGGATTACTCCGCGAGTGCGTCGCCGTGTTGTGTGACGTAACTCTCTACGCTGCGTGTGATACGATGAAACACACATGTTTCATTATTAACTTTTTGGACAATGATTTCTTCTAGGAAATCATCTAACTGTTGTGCTATCCATTATATAGTGCGACGCTCGCAGCAAAGCAACTTCGAACATAAATGTTCACAAATATTCTCTAGTTACAGCCACATGCTCAGCAAGCTACAAGGCTGAACTGGGACCAGTCTACATTCCGACAGAAGACCTCGGTCAGTCATCCGTAGGCAGCCGGAACAGCAGTACTACAAGGAAACTATTCCAAGTACAAGTATAAATCTTCATAAAGTACGACAAGGAAGCAATTCCAACGTACAATTGTTATTCCTCGTAAAGGGAGGACCACATCAGAAATCATTCTGATGGATTATAAATCCTGCATTCATTATATGGGTTTTAAAAAACCTAATTTAAATTAAACCGCAGGTAGTTTGTATGCAACTATTTAGTTGATGTCGGGGGGATGTTCTCAAAAACTTGAGTCCAAGGGCTTTTTGTTTTCGTGCAGATTACATACAATCGCACTTCAATTTTACTTATCACCGCTTGTAATTCTGTTTAAATTGGGAAAGGGGTACTAAAGGGGATAATCCATAAACTATTGTTTATGTTTCAATGTATTCAAACTCCGCAGATAGTGTTCTTCTCGGAACGTCAGTTGCCCACAACAACTGACTTCAACTTTGCAAAACCAGGATCAATTCTGTAATTCTGCTTTTGTAGATTTAGGGAAATATATGTATATATGTTATTTTGTAATAAATGTGAACTTGTGAATCTGAAGCGTGTCCATAAAATAATCCTATTCATCCTTTATCTTCTCCATGCTCGTTGAAACACACGAGTCCCCCCTGTATACTGTCTATGATTACTACGAATGGCTATTCGTTTGTAACAATTACGTCTTATATTTTCGGAACCGCAATAATATTTGTAGTTTTATGACATAAATTATTTTTTCGAACCCTTGTGAGACCATATTCTTAAGTTTGGCCGAATATTATAATAATCTATTGCATATTTAATTTATTTAATTCTATCACTTGGAATAATGTAAACAATGTTGTCACAAGACTATATTTGCCTTAAAAACGAATGTGAGAATTTTGTGTACAAAAATAAAGAGAAACCATTTAGGGAATTGCTGAGGCACAGTTTTGTATACTCTAGGGTCAAGTCTGCTTTTACCTTTTTTAGAAAATGGAAACATGGATATTTTTATGAATACTTTAGGGGATGGACTATACTAGGAACTATTTGCACACTGTGAGAGATGCAAAGTTTTAACTAGTGATTGAGAAATAAACACAATTTTTTTATATAGCATAAAACAAACGGAATACGTGTTTTCGTAAATACAAATAAAAATTTTAATGATTGTGTAAACGATGGTAATACGGTTTTAATAACTTTGTTCCAGGTAACGGTAATGTTTACTCGATTTACGAGAAATTACTAATGAGCAAAAAAAAGTGGAGTTTGTTTATTCCTTTTTATATTCACAACAGCATTTCCCTCGTGAATGTTTAATAAATTCGTAGTTTGTGAAATTAATTAATTACTACAAAACAATTCCTCAATTCAAAGGCTTTTTGTGTGGCCGGAAACTTTGAATTATTACAGCAAATTATCATTGACATAGAATGGAAACAATATATCAGTCCATTACAAAAGAATTCATCAAAAGTTTGGTTTTGAATAGTTGACCTTATGAAATTTTCCAGTTGGAAATATTCACTGAAAGGAGTCATTGTAGTGTCGTAGCAGAGTAAGGACGGAATACGTCACTGGGACAAAGGCTATCGTTGGACTGCGCAGCTGAGGCAGCTATGGTTCACAACTGCCTTTGAGTCTCAACACAAGAGTGAGGGAGGAACGAGGACTACTATCTGAAGTCAGGCATCGCGAGGGGAGTGTGGGTTTCTATAGAGAGAGCCAGCCTGCGTCGCCATACTCCTACGCTCCGCTTGTGATGCTTGTATTGAGGGTTGCATACATTTCCTTGAAAAACGCTGTGTCGCCTTCCTGTGTTCGCCACTAGAAAATAACCCGAGGAGATACGCGGTCGACATCAAATGCGGGACACGATGAACGAAACCAGTGCGCTTTTATTTCAGGAGTATTTCTCGATGTTGCTGAGGAAACTTTTTAATGATTAAGACCCGTCATTTTCAGGTTTTTTAGAAAAATGAGCCTCTATTGTAGGTGCGAGTCTGGTTTCTGAACAAATGTAGAATTTTTGGTATCACATTTAAAGAAATTAATTAATGAATAGTTTTTATCTTTGATAAATCAGAACTCGTTTAACTTTGAAAATAATAATTGCTTGTTACAAAATATAATAAAAATTTGAGCTTTTTAAAAAAATTATTTTATCAAAAATTTACAAATTTTGATATAAAAATGATTGAAAATAACAATTGAAATTTTAAAAATAATAGTAAAAAATTAAACGTATAATAAATTTTTAGTCTATTTTATTAAAAATTAGGATCTTCTGGTGTAAAAAAATGATTGGTCAGTTATTTTTTAAGTGTCGTATTTTTATTATATGAATCGTATAATAAAAGTCATTTATAAGGCTTTAAGAAGTAGGCGTAAAGTACAAAGTAATTTATTATGCAATGAATATGTTGAAGTTTCTGGTCATCCTATGCTAATCAATCACGCATGATGCTACTCAGCTTATCTAATATCCTCCAGGTGAGACCCAAAGGGGTTTCGAACAACGCCTCTCTGACGTCACGAGGGTCGTCAAGTGACCCAGGAGTCGATGTCGAAGTGTTGGGTTGCCTAAGATGAGCTGATGTGGTGGCTCCTGAGGCGGAGAAGCATTGCTTGATTTCAATGAGTTCCATTAGATGTTCCATGTAGAGGGTCGTTTCTTAAGTAAAAAATCTTTTTATGATAAGATAAGAGTAACTTTATTTATGAACATTTCTAGAAATGAAAATATGAACACTTTTCTTTTTTACTTTTCAACGTAGACGCCATTAATATCTAAACACTTGTGAAGTCATGGTTCAAGGTTTTTAACACATCGTCAAAGAACTCTGCCCGCTGTCCATTTAACCATCCAGTAACAATTTCCTTCAACACGTCGTCATTCTAAACTTTCACCCAAAAATTTCCTAAGTTTTGGGAAAAAAATATGCAAGTCTAATGGTGTTCAATCAGGGACGAAACTCGTCAAGTTGAAGCGTCTGGTTTGATGAATTTCATTATCAACACTTTGGGTCAACTCTTCATTCATAACAGTGGGCCGTCCGGATCGTTCTTCATCTTGAATATTTATCCTTCCGTCCTCAAGAAGGTTGCATTACTTACGTAACTGCGATCATTCATTTCACCTTCCCCATTAACGTCGACAAGTTGCCGGTGAATAACAGCAGGACGAACTTTTCTTGCGTTTAAACGTTGAATTATGACGGGATTCATACGCAGCCCCACGAAGAAACAATTCTCTGTACCAGAGACCGGGGTATGTGAATTCGACGTATCTTTTGGTGCTGAGAACGATGCCGATGTCCCCAGAAAGATGCATCGTGTCAATTTGTAGTTGTCGAATTACCTCAGCAGGTTTTAATGAAAAAAAATGGCAATTTTCCAAGTAAGGTGGAGGTGCTCTGGTTGCAAAAACCACGAAGGAAAGCTAATGAAACATTATTTGTACAAAGATTTATTAAAATTTTAAAAAAATTATCCCGGGTTCCCAACCGTTGAAGTGTTTGATGGAAACTCCGCACAAAGTGTAATAACTGGGATCATCCTGTAAATTTGCCAGATGATAGAACAGAATACGTCAAGTAAAGTATCTTATAGAGGCAGAAGAGCCTGAACGCACATTTTTTGATAAATTCATCATAAATTTCCCTTACTCAATGATATGTATTGTGTCAATAAACGCGGGACAGACTGAATTAAGTTTCCATCGGATTTTGCTTTCTCATTCCTGTAGGATCTGAATATTCATGGGTTATTTACTCGGGAAAATTTTTTTTATTGTTCTTTGTCACTTTACTCTCCAGGACGTGTTACATGTAAAATGGTCATTTTTTTTCATTAAAACTTGCTGAGGTAATTCGGCGATAACTAAAAATTGACACAATTAATCTTTCTGGGAACATCGGTATCGCTCTCAACATCAAAAATATGTCGAATCCATATACCCAGGTTTCTTTTCTTCTTTTTTTTTTTTTTTTTTTTTGTGGGGCTGTGTAATCGACATGATTGTTGTGTAATACTGGAACCCAAGCAGAGACAGGAAACGAACTATCGTATTAGTAGGGGACTGGTCGAGAGTGGTTAACCTGGGACAGGCAACACGTGACAAGCTACGCACACACGATCAGCAAATGGTTCTTATAAAATGGCCCTCGTTACATTAACCTCACATTGTGAGATGCTGATTAAGTTCGTACACGAGATTCATATGTAAATACTGTAATATTTAGAACATTATATAAATTTCATGTTGCTACACATTCGCAAATGATATTTCACTTCTCATTAAGTTATTGAATTATGCAGCCATTTATTCCTCCGATTTCAATTTCAGAGTAGGAAAATTTATTACCTAAATCCGTGTAACTTGTTAAATCACAAAATGAAACAGGACGTAACAAATTGTGAAATTAGATTTTAAAAAATTTAATTAATACCGGAACAATCATGTTATGCATTTACTTTGCCATTTGATATTAGTTATTTATAGAGTGGCTCATTAAATTTTGAACGACTTCATGAGACAAATAACTTACTTTACGTTCAAATGGATCAATTTTGAGTTTAAAATACAGAATGAAAGTTAGGTGTACCTGTACATGTGCGAGATAATACGAAATATAATTACCAGATAAATATATTTTACATTAAACTTTTTCAGGTCTACTTGAAAAACAGTTTTTACTGAATTCTAAAAACTGTCAAAAAATTCATATCTGAAAGTAGTCATTCTTTTTCATATATATAATGTAGCTTTTTGTTGCAACCAACACTCTATTTCAATGATTTTGTTTATAAATTTTTGTTCACCAAGTATCAAACTCACCATTGATTCTAATGATTATTTCAGTTTTGAAACTGTGGTACAAAAAGTGAGTATTCGATTCTTATATATGTCTTGTCAGTGCCCCTATACCAAGTCACCAGATTTATAGCTCCAACTCTGATTAATCGGACGTGTAATTTGCTGATCCATCCAATAGCTTGTCACGTACAATGACCAGAACGTAAGGCGTAACGCTAGCCTTCAACAATAGCTTCGGAGGGGTACTTGAATAGGCATGACAAGCTGACAAAGCACAGCTATTACCACAAAGAATAAAATTAGACTATGAAGAAGGTACAAGTTCGTAATTTGATATAATAACTGCATGACACGTCGATCTTCATCTTGTTAGTTTTATGAGGGACCGATAAGAGATAACTGCTATTAGTGTTCTTATTGAAACAGAATATTAACATAATTTTAAAGCTTATCTTATACATAATTTTAAATATTATCTTGTATATAATTTCTGTAAAGGATGTCCGTAAACTGTCCTTTATTGTCACATACCAAAACATTACTTCCTTCCAGATACATTACTCGAAATACTTTGCGACAAGAAGAAAATAATTATTCAATCATAAATTAACAAACACAAAAATTAAACAAAGTATATAGATTCTAACCATTGTTTTTAGTACATAATGACTGGCACCCGAAGAGGATTTAAATTAAATTTACACCTTGAACTGTCTACAATAGACATATGAACTCGCTGCAGCACGTGATGTCTCCGTGGCTCTAATAGAACTAAATCATAGCATAATACCATATGCTAAGATAACTTTTATCATAGAAAAAATCTGTACTATTCTAAAAAATAATTATACATACAAAAAAAATCAAACTCCACCTTACTAGTAAATGGCTTTACAAAAAAACAAGATACAGAAATGACATTTCATGTATATAATAAAGATAAATAAATTGTTGTTTAGGTTAAGGTCTACATTGACAGCTTAATTAATATAAGAGTGTAATATATAGAAAACAAAAAAGTTTAAAAATTTTTTTAAGTTTACTTGGTATTATTATTTTGTAAGTTATTCGTCCTATATGAGGTTGAAGGAATTCTCTGGTCATTAAAAATCAACACTTGCATACTAATAGTATATAATAATTACTGCGCAATTTGGTGGCAATATACAGATATAATCTTTTATTCTTCGCATTTTAAAACTAGCTGTTATTGTACTATCCATCATTACAAGCACATTCGAAACTAACATTTTTACAGGCTATTATAAAAATTAAATTTTGGCCAATCAGTTATGTAATTTGCATAATCGAGTTAGGCATTACAGCAACAGAAGGAAAGGTAAACCAACCAAAAATACTTCACGTAAATTAATATAACATGAAAATAATTTTGATCAAAGTATTATTGAAATAAGTTATGTATCTTGTATATTAAATATAGGATTAGAAGTCACATTAAAACAATAAACTTAATCAATATTTTATATGGTTGAGTAATTCTTCATTTTCTGCTCTTGGTTTTGTAAATAATTCCTTACACTTAAGTTCCTATTTTATAATTATCAGTATATCGTTCAATTATGACAGTTACAAAATTAGGTTGTTGTTTACGACTTATTGAATACGTTAACAACTGTTACGTCGAAGAGACACTATCCGCTATTGATTGGTGTACACTATTGATTCTTGAGTCAAATTTGCATACTGTCCCAAGGAGGATTATATCTCGTATGTAAACTTTATTAATGCATTAAATACGTAAAGTGAGTTAGTTCTAGTTGGTATTTTGTTGAAATAAAAACCTGTATTTTTTATATTTGTACTTAAAAAATGCATTGATAATGAATTCATGTATACATTCATTCATTTACAGAATATCACACAATGAAATATCTTTCAGTACGAGACGAAGCTTATTCATCCTCCATCCATCATTCATCACAGACGCACAATCGCCTCTTCTTGTCCCTTCCCGTGGACTTCGGCGTGCGCTTAATTACGAGACACGCGGGCATTCTAAAGAACAAAGCGTTCAGAAGCACCAGTGCATAACGACCAAGTGACATAATCAGACGGGTATTGTCACTTAGACATCCGCTCTCAATTGGACAACGTCTCGATTGTCACGTACAGTTGGACTGAGCACAAATGGAAAGATGCTATGGAAGGGTGCTGTGGAAAATTAATTCAGCTTAACGACCTCTTTCTCAGACAATTTCAATTTTTCCACTAAAAATAAAAATAAAAGGGAAAAATTAAATGAAAAAAATGTAGTTTATGGAATAAAATTATGGGAATTGTCCGACACATCTATGTCGAATAGGAATTAAGGAATATTGACGATAATGATAAAAAGTGTTACAGTAAACCTTGTTTAAAAATATCATAAAATGGGAATATATTTTAGATGAAACAAATTATTAAAAAAGATACATATCAGATGTTCATTAAATCAACCCTAAATTATTTAACTTTCTAAATTGTTTAAAATTGATACGGATTGACACTGAAACATCAAAATATCAATTGTTCGTGTTTATTGTACTTTTTTCTTAGTATTTGTTCTATGTCCTATTTATATTTTGTCATGTAACTATGTAATAATTAAGTTGTGAAAGTCAATTTTACCTGATGACTCGAACAAGAGTCGATACTTTTTTGGAAATACTGAAAAAATAGGAGTTATCCATGAAAAGGGCCGTTAAGATGAATCATTAGACGTAAACAACAAGTAATTATCACCGCGGAAAAGTTGGAGAAATTTCAACAGACATAACGCTTGATATCTGGATTTTGGGAATATTTTGTGTTTTCAGTGTTGGTACCTATTCCGGTAGAAACGCTGTACCAATTTTGACGCTCCTTCTGACACTACCCTAGAATCAAATTCTGACACTATTACAATCTGGAACCCTAGTTCGGTTTCTTTTATAATCGAGATTACTAATCGAAAGCATCCTATGAATTTGAACGAATAATGATAAAGAAACAACCATCTCAAATAATTTAATATTTTCTCTAATGACAAGAAAAATTGGAAGAGTTACATGCAGCGTCAAAAGAGCTCACCTAGACACGGATATGTTCATAGCCTTTCCGCTCAGACGTGATACCCAGATATTTCTCGGAACTCAACTCACCCTCCTAACCCGCTGCCGCACTGAAAAAAATTCCTGAGCTGGGTTAGCTGATGTATTGGCTACCATCCGGACAGACAATACATGAGCTCGTAGAGCTAACATCCGTCTATGACGTAAATTTTTGACTTTCTGTATCACAGCGTACAGCATTAGCTCTCACAGCTCAAGTAGCTAATCTACAAGATAAGAAAAGGGAACCTATAGTAGATGATGTTGCCAACTAGTAAGCATGTAATATTGATTCGACGTTAGTCCATGTCGACTATCTGCAAGCTTTCTTCTCGATATTTTTTCTCGACTTTCTTGACGATATTAATTTTTATTACAACTTCATGGTCTCACCTTGTTTCATCACAGGTGTATAGCAAACGTTCTCTTTTTCGACGTCCGTCTTCAGGTATCCGACAGTGCAGTATTCGATCCAGGGTCCTTTCCCTCTGAAGGCGCAAGCGCTAACATTGAGCTACTGCATTATGACATTTGATTATCTTGTGTTACGTAATCTAAGAGTAGACACCATAGTATTGGTACCATGAATAGTGAATACGTAAAATAGTAATCATCTCTAAAATCTAAATGTATCTTTAAATATTAAGAAAATAATTTTTATGTATCCAAACATTTCATTATTTTGAATTTACTTTATATTTACTCTTATTATTTAATTATTAGATTAATGTATTATTTATTAGATTAACACATTTCAAAATATCGTTATTTAAAATGATAATTAGGTATTCGCCAACATTAACCTTCAGAAATTCAAAATATCATCAGTGTACGACTGTTCGACTTCGAGGAAACACTGAAAATATTCGTCGTCTAGACTTCAGATTTCGGGCTACGCAACGTCGAGATGGCGTCGTTTAGTCGTTGCAATGAATCATTTTGTTCAAGTAAACAATTATTCATAGTTGCGAAAGCCATGGTCGATTTGACTCCGTATAACAATTGCTGAGGCTGCGCCGCCACAGTCATAAGTCAACAAACCGAAGGCGTAGAAGGCAGCGCAGCCGAATGTCATTTAGCTGCAACTACGAACGAGATGAGCGGCGAGAAACAAACAACAGTTCTTGTAGATAAGTTCTTGTTGATGTGACTTTCTTCCTCCCAGACAAAACAGCGTTAGCTTCCGCAGTGATAGAATTTTGATCTCGTTCAGACGAAAACTGTTTTAGGGCAGCTACAGCATAAGCTGAGGCAGCTAATGGTACTGTCTGTCTGCTAGATAGTTATCACAGCAAACTTTAGGCTCAGATATCTACCTTATTTATTTCCGAGCGTGCCGACCGGTAACCAATAATGACTCACCTACCAGGCACTGTTCTATGAACTGGCATTCTAACCTCGCTTTACCCTCTCCATTTTGCAGTCAATTTACGTCCATTTGATGTATAAAAAATAGATGATAAATAGATGACGTCACGGTTGACTTTATCTGCGTGTACAGAAAATAAACGTTCCGGAATATGCGTTTTCCACGATATTGGTCAAGAAATGGATGAGGTGTGTCTCAACGCCATGGGGACCACAACAAACAATTAACCTCAACTGGGCTATCTCTCTAAACATGTAAATAGACTTCATTGATAGACGAAGGGTTTATTTAACGCAATATTTTGATCAATATGTTCGATTCACGAATGTAAAATTAAGAGAAAAGATCGCAACAGAAAAAGAACACAACTCACTGTATTTACCCGGCAACCGACTCCTGAGAACACAGATGACGAGATTAGTATGCAGAGATGCCGCTAGGAGTGCGCGAGTCAATTTGTAAGAGTCGTACAGAAAACTAGAGCATGTTTGAAAATTTCCATACAATCTGCATCCAGTCTGGTGTGTATCTCAGCAAACAGTACGTAAAATGGACCGTGTAAAGGAGACTGAACAAAAATGAGTCCAAATGCGAGTGGATGAGCGGATCGAGAGGGTGAGTTGAGTTCCGAGTAACCCCTCATTCCTTTGGAGATCACGCCTGACCGCTAAGACTACAGTTATTCACTACGTTACAATTATTCACAATGTGAAATTCAATGTATTTACCTGTTATTATTAGTTCAAATTTCATACACTTGTATTTGTCTTTCCATAGCCTTTGAACTAGCGACAATAATACACAGTTCCAGTTTAAGAAATCAAAAGAAATTGAGCTTAAAATTGTAGTGATCATTTGAATAAGTTTGATTTATCGCAGTAAAATTTACTTCCGATGTGTTTATTCGTTTGGGATATTTGATGTTCACTTTGTCTGACTCTCCCACAACATTATAGAATAATTCACATCATTAATGTTCGTTTATGTAGATACAGAATTTGTAATCAATAGCCATATTATAACATATTGCGTCCACTTTAGTTTCAACGATATAAACAAATTAAGATGAAATTGGTGACTGTGTGTCGGCGTAATTGAAAATGAAATTAACTTGCGTAGTCTCGCCAAACATATGTTAAATATGTTAAAAATAATTATTAACATATGGTTGGTGAGACAAGTTAATTTTATATCGAAATGAATAAATAAGTATGAAAATCACCAACTAAAATTACATTGTCCTAAAACCGTACGAAATTTCTATTTCAGATATAACATAGATATCTCTCCCTCTGATCTCGAGCGAGACGAGACAACGCGACGAAAATTATGATCCCAGAGAAGAACACGAGGGAAGGATCTACTTTCATGCATACATTCCCACCACTCTTCCAAAGAACGATCAAGATGGCGTGTCAAAATTATGAACTGACTTCGCTTGCTTCGCCAACAAGTAAATGAGATGACACAGTAAACTAGCGGCGCGCGTCACCAGAGCGGAAAATCCGATAATAAAGCTCGCTTTCTGCTCTCTGCGTCATGAATAGGAATTGCCCGAGATGAGAGCAACTGTAAAAAGAAACTGAACACCATAAAGCATCGGTTCCAGCGAGGACAACAATAATGTTAGAATAGTGCGTGGCAATGAGGTCAGGATCAGATTTCTAAGGTTTGTTTTTTGGATTATTAAATACAGCAGAACTTTCCGACGTTGTCCGGGATTTGAAAAGCAACAATTATTACTGGAGTAATAACTCGGTCGGATGAAAATGGTGACAGAGTCGTGAATCGAACCCGGGGCTGCTGCATTCTTGTGCATGCACACCACCTGTTCGCCTTCTACAATTCTACACCATGTCCATCCAGACCTAATCTCGGATGACTTGAGACACTTTCCCATACTGGAGGTAAGTGGATAAATGATGTACATTTGTGGAAAGCGGACGGGTGGTGTAGTGGTTAACACCCCTGCGA
>NNCF01125907.1:897073-925826 GCA_002313205.1 Laupala kohalensis | reverse complement strand
TTATTATTATTATTATATTCCGTTTAGGATCTCAGCTTTTTCTGCTGGTCGTAGTGAGGTACGGGCTACACCAAGCACACTCACTCTGGATGATACAAATATTTTCTGACTATTCTTGATGTGTTGAGTAAAACAGCTTTCTGAAGTTGTATATAAATGGTCTTACGCAATTTTAACATGCTAATACTATTATTATTAATATATTATTATATTGCGATTTACAATGCAAAAAGAAAATTAAATGTCGCAATCATAATGTTTTAACAGATAGAGTCTCACAATTTATTCGTAAATTAATAAAAAATTACTGATTTAAAATTTATGCAAATTAGAAGGAATCTCTAAAACGTCCTAGTTCAAAAATCTTCCGTTTCAAAACGATATTTTTCTTTAGATGTAGGCCCACTGGGTTGGTTTACATGTATAATATAATGCAACCAATCTTGTCTCTTTCACAGGCCCTCTTAACGGAATGTTAGTCTTTCATACATCCAAAAAAATTTATTTTCTTCAATTGTTTATTTCTATTAAATTACTGTGTTTTGATAAGAAAAAAAAGTTTTGCAGAATTATTATTATATTTTGCACGATAAAAAAAGTTACTGTTTCATAAGCCAAAATTGTTTTTAGATGCAATTCAATTTTTATCGTCCATTCAATTGTAGTTATTTATGTGAAATTTACCATTCCAAATTGTCTTTGAAATATTACGTTTCAAAATGTATGTAATCTAATCAATATAATGTACCATTAATTATCTGTTGAACATAGCATTAAAAATCCTTCGAATACAAATTTATGATGTTCTGTAGGTATTATAACAAGCAGCTAGCTATTTTTGATCTTTTGGGGAGACGCATATATTATAATTTCCCTTGAAATGCCTCCGCAGGGTCCTTGAAATGAACTAATGATATGATCCGTTTCTTATTTTTAAGGAGAGTAAATCAGTTAAGTATCCTATACTGATCAAACGAAGTTTTTAAGAAAAATTGTAATTTGAACAAATAATAATATGATAAAGGAGAGATTACTGATTCCCATAAAAAGATGAATTAAAAATAGCAAAAGAAAAAAGTGGGTAAAAATGTCAGTATATCAATTAATTTTTTCCTAAACGACAAAATTATCCCAGTGATTTAATCAATAAATGCTATACTACCGCCATTTACTAACTGTCAATATAAAAACATAAAATGTGATTATATATTGAAAAAGAATAATACTTTTTTAATTTACGACGCCAGCATCAATACTTTTTGCGAGTTAAGTCTACGCCACTACAGAACATTGTCTTCAAAATTTTCGATCTCCTAATATTGAACGTCCACTGAACTTGGATAGTGTTAATGCGATGTCTCATTTCATAGTTTAACTATGAAATAGATTAGTTGTAAATATCCATAAATATAGTTTGCACGGATAAACGTAAGACAGACGGCAAGCAAGTACATGGTTAAGATAAAAAAAACACTAAAACTATTGGACTGAACATCTTTAACTCGAGGACTTTTTCCTAGCACGTGTTTGGTTAACAGCTTTACTGAATTCAGAGTCGCATCCCCTCACTTCGTTTTAAAATCCACTGTTTTGGTTCGCGGCTCTTCCCAAATCCCCTCAGACAGCTACAAGACTGGAGCTTCGTCGCACGCAAATAACTCCACAGTGCGGAGAAAGTCACATCCATGTTGATGCATAACTCTCGACAGCTCGACTTTTACGACCCGCCTTCGTGGCCATAATGAAAGTAAAAAAAGAAATATTATTTTCCTCGAACAAAAGTTAAACCTACAAATTTGGAAGTAACAACATTCAAGGATCCAACCTATAAATATACAAAAATGATTTTATTTGTCTGTTCCTCTGTTCTCTTATAACTGTGTTTTATCAACCTAGGAATTTCTACCATTGATAAAGGAAACAAGAAGATTATTATATCGACTAAGTAGATCAAAGTCAAGCTTGGAAACAAACTTAACTTTCAGAAACGGGCTGGATTTTCACAAATCTCTCCCTATCATCTGCTCTAAGTACGTGTTTTCGAGTAAATAAAGGAAAGGATCAACTTAACTATATGGTCCAACGCCGTAGAAAAATATCCAGATGAGATACCGAAAAACGGCTTTTTTGCCATGATTCTGGAAGCGACTTTGTTCTCGGAAATTACAAATTGAATCATTTTATGTGAAAAAAAATTCCCTTTTTCGATACCAAATTTATCATTATCGTCCTATCCTAACCTTGTTCATCGTATATCCTTCCGCTAGTGCTGCTACCTCCACCATCGCCTCCATCTTCACACTTACAACAGATTTTCTTAAAACGGAATCGCCGGATCTAACAAACCTAACATCGCCGACTGTGACCGAACAATTGTTTATAATTATCATACCCTAACATACTAACATAAACGGTGGCGGAGAGAAGAGAATAGTGCGGAACAATATTTCTTTATAAGTATAGTAAATATGAAAAGCGAAGAATACGACTTATATTTTCGGAACCGCAATAATATTTGTAGTATTATGACATAAATTATTTTTTTCGAACCCTTGTGGGACCATATTCTTAAGTTTGGCCAAAGGAAATAACATAGTTATGTTCCTCATTCGAGAATCCTCATGTGTAGTACCAAGGAGAATAGAATCGTTAATGTATGTTAACCAAATCTAAGAGGAAGATTAACTATGAATTTTCATCAGATTTCTATTTCAAAGTAACTCAGTTACACTTGTGTGTCTGGAAAATTGTGGAGGGGAAGAAAACCTACCCGGGGATCAGTTCACTCTAGAACACGTTTAATTTGAACTCACCCCAAGGTTTCGAATGAGTGTCTTCCTGACCGTATCACACATGAAGTTTTTTAACTAGATATATCCACAGAGAGGTCCATAAACCTGTACCTAAATTTTGCGATGCATTGCTTAATGAATTGCTATTATCCGCATAATGCATTTATGATCAAGTATGGGTTCTGTTGTGATTCTAATACATTTACTAATGTTGATTCTGGAATATAGAATCTAGTCGAAATACCGTTACAAATTTAGATTTTCCTTTTCTGTAATGTGCGGACTATAGATATTTGTTGTCAATTTCTAATCTGGAATAATTTGAAAGTACATGGCAAATGAATAATAAAAAATTAATCTTCATTTAATTATGTACTTGATGAGTAAGTATTCAATTTTATACCGTTTTGATCACAATTTAGAAGTTTATTTTCGAAAACTTTAATAATATTCATTATAAGTACCACTTCAATTTTAATGAAATTTAATATATATTGAGATGTACTTTTTGTCCCAATTACACGGGATGAACTATTTAAGTCCAACACGTGAAATGGTGATACTCGTGAGTTACGAATGACTCCCAATTCTAGAACCGTTAGTTGGGCTGAACTTTCCTGCCTAAATCTCTTATTATAAAGGAAAAAAAACTAATTAAGGAAAATTCAAAGCATTCATAATAACAAAAACCATTTAATAATTTTCTGCAGGAGAGAACACAGAAAAATATTGCGTCTGTAATCTACAAAATATAACATGCTCCGAGCATCTTTGCTCGAGTCGCTTCTACAACGACGCAACCGGGTAGAGACTGCGTCGTCGGCAGGCGACACAGTGCTCGGGTTGCCGCGCGATGTGACGGCGCTTCGCCCGTCTCCACGGGATGGTCTCGTACTGCTCGGTATTCGTGATCCGAGATCGCCACTGCTCTGGCGGTCACGGCTGTCGTTCTCGAAGTGTCACGTACTCACCACCACTACTGTCGCTCTCGTAGTCTGTTACACCTCTGCTTGTTGTAGTGCTCCTTTGGAGCTTCTCGAACTATCGTAGTACTTCCTGTTCTGGTGTCTCTCGGTTTCTTCCGCTGTCTGCTGGACTTCTCCTGCTCCTCCGCACGCCGTCTGCCTCGATCAGCCGATAAGGAGGGAGAGTGGGGTGGGGGAAACGTCACTCCCTCCTGATAGGGCATGGCGTTCCAGCCGACCGGGCTCTCGGGCGCGTTAACTTTTTCGGAGCACTGAATTTACTCACATGTATTGTACACTCGGGGAGTTAATAATTATTAATCTCTCTATATATGTACAAAGTATTATATTTATTTTGCGATAAAAATATGATGGAGAGTTTATTTCGTTTCTGGTTCGTGAGCAAATCCAGTGATCTCCTGAACTAACGAATTTGGCTCCAAAAAAATGATTTTTCATCTGTAGTTTGGTCAGGGATAATTGAGTAACTGGAAAAGTTTCTGAGTATACAACATTTTTAATAGTAGACACAAAAAACTTACTAATCTTATGAAAACTGATTACGCAATTAATTGTTTTTTTGAAAAATATGTTTATTAAAATATGGTGCATGTTCTAAGAAACGTGCGTGATTTCCAAAAGGCGCTCTAAGTGCCACGGATAGTACCCAAAAGGCTGTACATGCACGTCTAATAACCATCATTTTGGCCTGTGTTACAACAAATAATTGATAAAAATATAAAAAATAATATGTATTTCCCTGAATTATTAATGCACAATACATGTTAGCCTCGCAATGATATAAACGTTCACGCTAATTTTGACCATCAAACACATTATTCTTTAGAAGTCACTTAGACTGATAAACACATGGGCGTTTTCAGAAGAAAAAACATTTTGCGAAAACGAAGAAACTTTTGTTGCACTTAAAACCTTTTCCATTTAGATGCCTCGGTAGATGGGATATTTAGTTATTTAGTTTTAATTGCACTTATTTAACAAAGTCATTATGTGGAGTTTACATTGTCATTAGTGGAGATCTCCTTCATTCCTGAGGGCGTCGATTTCTAATACACCCCCTTCTTCAATGCATCTCGCAGCGTACGTATCTTCAAAATAAAAGTTTCGAAGTCAGTTAAAGTCGTCTTTCGTAAGTATAAGTTTTGTGTTTTCTGTCATGCCGTAGTGTCCTTTCATCCTTTCAGTAGCTATTATTTTTATTTAATTACTTAAGCTGCCTCAGCCACCATGTCTACATAGCTTTCGCAATACAGGGACTCTCATAGTTGTTCATATTCATTACGCAACTTAGCCGCGTTTCCATCCCCGCCAACGAGCAGGCTTGCGTATAACTACACCTAACTTTGCAATGCCCTTCGTACATGCTCTATATAGCTGGGATAGATACAGAAATGAAATTCGGGAATAATTGTGCCTTCACTATTATATACTTCATTGAAAAATTCACTATCACATATATCATCTTATTCTCCATTCATATGAGACCGCTGCAAAAAAGAGTCAGCAACTACTTACTCCTCATCTCACTCCAAGGTGTTTCTTCGTGCGCTCAAAGCCATTCTTTTGTCAGCCTCCGCAGCGCTCCAAGCGGCGCTCCAGAGAGACGCATGCTCAAGCCGTGCTAATGGAGAAAAACGACCCGGCGTAAATCAGAGGAGGAAGACACTTTAAAAAACTTCATCGCAGGCTTTGGCGTTCCCCAGCAGCGATGGGGAAGTGCAAATCCCTTGATATCGCTTCTTCCGTGCATGTGCTATAAACTACATGTAGTAAACTGCCACTAAATCTATCTTCGGAGTCCTCAGGAGCTCGATCGCGGGATTGGGATAAAAGAAAGTTTTTGATGAAATTAATATTTAAAACCAGGATTTTTTAAAGCTTAAGTTTACGAAGTTTCATGATAGATGGAGATGATAAAACTGATGCTATCATTAATATGAAGTTTATAATTTTTTTAATTTTTGTTAGTCTGGTTATGCCACCAGGTGGAGCTTACAATATTGTGAGGTTTATTATTACAAAACAATGAAAACATTATGTACAAAAAAGAACTTACGAAAGAATAGCAAAACAAAGAAAAGGATGTATGAGCATACCCCGTCTAATCAAACAAATATACTCTCCTTCACTATGCCTTTTTCCCACTTCATGTGGGGTCGGCGAATTGGGATGGATATATGATGCTTCGTTTTTTTGGATTTGTCAGGGGAATACTCGGGTGCCGGATGCCCCTTCCTTCCACACCTTCCCTAAAGCGGTGATTATGAATGAAATGGGGGTGAATGATTGTGAGTGAATGTTGTGGTGGAATGATAGGCAGGGGAAACGGGAGCACCCCGAGAAAACCTGCCGCGATCACCTCGGATTCTACTTGCATTGGACCGGCGTCCCCAGAGAAAGGAGGCGAGCGCGTTAGGCACTACGCCACGGGTCGCCCGTTAAACGGACAAATATACAAAATAATAAAATCGTACAAACATGGTTTCCGTTTATTTTTTAACATATTTTATTTATGATATGGGTGTAGGCGTAGACAAAGCTGTATAAAGATAGAGAGCACTTTTGTTGCAACGGATAAGAGAGGTTAAAGAGATACCAGCGAAATAATTTTAAAAAATCTGTGTTGTTAGTTATACAGGTGGTTTCCAATGGGAAGTTAGTGCAGAGGTTAATTGAGTATTTATCAAGGTGCAAACATTTCATAGAAAAATGTAACAGACACATTAATACAGAAATCCATCCAAATTTTGAATTCGATAATAGTTTTGTGACCCTGTACCATTTTTGTCTTCTGATGCAAAATTTATAAGTACTTGATAGAACGTGTATCTTTTTCTGGTACACATATCAAGAAAGTACCTTTTCAATCTACAGTAATGTTGCATTCCTAATCTCTGTACAAATATCTTTGCAAAATTCTGCCGGAAAATATCGTATTATTTTATAGAGACATAATACTCGAAATCAAACAATCCCGCAATAGGCCTCGAAGGGATTCGCGGAGGGTAGAGCTCCTCAATTTCTTGGCTTCAGGTCTAGGAGGAGGAGATGTGGTCTGTATCTCACTCCGGCCAGTATGACCCCATGATAGTAGACCCGGTACTCATTTTGCAGCAAACTGAGTAGATCTGGGTGTCAATCTGGATGTTGGAGAATGATTAAAATCCCCATCCCACAGGGGCTCGATCTCCGGCCATCTAGCCAGCAACTCAGCGCCCCACTGAGCTTAGCAGACTCCGGAGTCATGGTATTACAACTTCATATCTTTGAAGTAGTCATGAAAACATTATATCTTAAGATGAAGGGTAAGTTAATATCCCAAAGTTATTCATTAATCTGGATATCTCGGAAAAGTATATTTTAAATACATCATTTCTGAAGAATCAAAGTTAATTTTACATAGCTGCTGTAGTAGATAAAAGACAGACGATTATTCATGTCGGATATAATATTTTCTAAGAAACAAGTAAAAAACCTACAATTTAATTTTTTTAAATAAATTTTCCACTTGAATTAATAACGTAAAATCTTATTTTACATACATCGAAGCAAAGCAGAAATAAAATACCTCTCGCGCTTTCGACAGGAAAAACTGTCTTAAAGAAAATTATGATACGACCAGTTCCACGAGAAACTTAATTAAGCAGCAAGAACATAAAAAATGTCATTAATTACCGACTCGTTTCTAAGTAATTTACGAAGTGTAATAGTGCACTTCAGAAGATTTCTTGAATCAAACACTCTGACAGCCAAATAACGCTGATAAATCTGACAACTTACCAGTTCTCAGAGACAAAATGAGTCTCTAAATTACATTTCACGATCTATTTTGTGAATTTTGTCTCCTCAGAAAAGTGAACTAACGACTTCAAAATTGGCGCTGCACTATCAGTATATCACGACAAGGACTCCATAACTTCCCAGATACTTAAAATTCTTCTCGTAGCTATTTTAGTGTAATTATAAGTGTATTCAAACAATGTTATAAAATACACATACGATAAAGGTTGTTGACTATTTGGGTCGTAAACAATTAAACACTATTCAAGCTGCCAACGTTTCGAGCATTTATTTGTCGCTCATTAGGACCGTATAGTACGCGTAAATTACGTATGAAGATGTAATGGTGTTATTGTGTTGTGGTAGTATACAGTCCTGAAGAAGGACAAAAAAAAAGTCCGAAACGTTGGCAGTATGAATAGTATTTAATTATTAATGACCCGAATACTCAACAACATTTATCGTATATGATGAACGTGGTCAAAAATATGGAATTCAGTTATAAAATACATTGCCTCACGGGACACGAGCATAAAAGAACATGAGATGCAAATTATGAATTTCTACTGGTTTCGTTGATATGATAGAGTGCTTCAGGATTGATATATGTGTTTTCTTCATGAAGATATGTGAAAATTTTACAATGTACAACAATAGCGACAACTTCAAGTATTTATAGAAGGCTTCACAACTGAATTCGAGTCAATAGGAGGTGTATGGTAAAATTGAAATCCAGTATGAAGAGATATTAAACTAATACCTTTACATCATTCAAAAAATATACAATGTAATTAATTTTATTGTGAATAAACACATCAAAACTATAAAAAATTGTCAAGTGATTATAAGTATTTGATAACTATTTAGAATAATGGTATGCTTAAATTGCTTTTTCAGTAACTTTAAGACGTTCATGAAAAGAACATGAAAAAGAAGTATTTGTTAAGTACACCATTTGGCTTCCTATTTCAATAGTTACTCTTAAAGCTACTCTAATAATTACAACAATAGTAATTGAGTGCAATAACAAAAATACAACGAAAAGCACGAGACAGGCAAGAACTATTCATGGCAAACAGTGATGGATGACCAACAGGAATTTAAAGTATTTATCTCCAATGTTGCGCCCCCCAGGGGACTTATATCTAGTAAGTACGTGTTTGGCAAACACGGGGCCCCGAGCTGAGTCTGGCATTACTTCCACTTTCTTGTGAAAGGCTCCTTCCTTTCTCTTTTCTGACCTTCCTTGGTCACCTCTTGTTCTTTTCGATCCTGACGTTATTAGGGCTAGGGTATTTTTCATTTTCTTCATTTTTTGTCCTCAATGTTTTGATGAATGTTTTGAGATATGTTTCGATATATTGTTATTCAGGTGGGTTTATAGTGGGTATGGTTGAGTCATTCGGCGAGTCCCACACGCGGGGAGAGTCATGTTGGCTCTCCCTAGTGCGTAACTGCATTTTCCCTACCTGTACAAGATTTTAGGGCTCTAATGACCTTTGATGTCGACGAGCCGTAAAGCCCCTAAAAAAAACAATGTTGCGAGAGGAATGATTTATTCGTGGCTTTTTTTCTCCATTAATCAATGTAAAATGAATGAAGTAAAAGATTAAAATTATCCAACCAAACGAAAAACGCCCTGCCAAAATCTCTGTGCTAAAAACAACCCATTCACTCAAACACCATTCATATTTTATACTCTTCTTTCCCTAAAAATATAAAAGTTTTTGCATAACGATTCATCTGCATCTGTTGGTATTGGTAATCGTACCCGGCAATTGTAACAAATATATTATGTTTATCTGTAGAATGTATTTGTGACGTTTTGTTGGCTTAGTTAATAATAGAACTAATTTTGTTAGTCTCTCCAACGTTCCATTTATTCTTAAGAGTTCACTTTTGACTGCATATCAATCAATGCCATTTGCCACTTTTCCTTGTCCGAGAGAAGATTACTGAAGATGATTGATATGCAGGTGATAATTAACTGTGAATAAATGAATGGTTGGTGAGACTAACAAAATCAGTTTTATTTTTATTATTACGTCTATCCATATTTAAGGAAAACAGAGTGATATAATCCAACACAATTTGAAGATATATGGTTTATTACAGTACAAACATGTTTCGCGGAGATTTCCTCTTGAGTGTTCTACACAACAATAAACAAATTAAAATAAGCTTTTAATTAATGAATAAAATCGAAACAGAAAATATAGTAATATTGCTACATACAATGCAATAAACGTACCCAAGTACGACAGGATCAACTTCAATTAAATACATTGTTCTCAATTAAACATTATTTGAGAAGTCTCAACTGAGAAGAGTATGGAACAATAACGGAGTCAATGTATGACGGTCATGAGTAAGTGGAGATAGGGGGAGTTTACAACCAAATAAAAGTTAAAAATTATCGTTTTTCCCTGAAGGTTATATCACTGTTACCCTTAAATATGGGTTAGGAAACCACGTAAGTCAGTTTAGTAGAATATGTTTCTATCAATTCAGGATATATTCACATTCAAGATGATTCAGTAACAACGAGTACCTAAAAAAAAAAATCATTTTATTTATAGATCTCTTTAACCCTCTTCCTCAGCACATAGCAATTACCAGGGTTTACATGATTTGTTGGTTTTTCCCTCTCTTAATAGTTATTTGCTTTCTCTTTCCAATTGCTTCTCCGCCACGTGCATTCGCCGTTCCGATCTCGTAGTGATCCAGTGCTTCTAAACAGTCATTCTTGCTACTCACCGGACCAACATTGACTCCGTCGCAAATTCTTCGAATTCATGATATGTTTCCTCCTTGCCTATACACTGTCCCCAATTTCGGGGGTTGAATATACCACCACGTCTCAATTTTGCTCACCACCTTCCTCGTTCTTGACTATTAACATTGCATTCGTATAGTATGCTCCATTGTATCAATATGATTTCTGCATACACACTTATCTGTTCTGGCAATCTACTTTTCCTTAAATATGTTGGAGAGATCAAAATTATTTGACATTTATTTAATATCACCTGTGTAACAGCGCCACCGATGTTTAAACATTTGATGAAGCACACAAAGGTAATGAGCGCATAATAGAAGAGCCGAAAGACCACCTTCCAACGCGAGGCGAAGGTCTTTCTCTTCATTATATTGGGAAATGTATAAATATTTGTGGTGCAATTGAGCTATTGTCGCGCAATTATATTCAATAAATGTTTTTAAAAAAATTAATTATCTATTCTTGAACTTCAAAGAAGCGCTGAAAAAATACATAGTTCTATTATTAAACAATAAAAGTGCTAAATCTTACAGCTAAAGAAAAATTAGAAATATTTGAATACGTCAAATTGCTAGCCATATGTCACGACTTATCTCAGCGAATACCACACTTCGGTATCTTAATACGTTTAGGAGATATGTAAGGTTTTCTTATTTCTTGAATCACTTGTTTATTATTATCGTTGTCTCTACTTGAAAATAAATTTTAATTATTATTTATGTTCCGATTTTTTGCGATCAAGGAAAAATACTGAAGAAAAATATCAGAAGTTGGCTAGCCTGCTCCTGGCGTTAGCTGCGGTTGTGAATGAGCTCTCTTTGTTTTGCAGTTTAATCTTTCTAATTATTTTATCTTTTCGAGTTTTTTTGTGATTCAGTAGTTGTATTTAGTGTCTAACTTTCATTGTAGTGTAAAATTCTTTGTTCTGTGTGAGTGTTAAGTAAAAAAACACTAAAAACATTTCCTAAGGTTTTCAAACCCAACGGACCATATATAATTTCATATTGTTTTCAAGTGCTTCATTCAAGGGTGTGATAAGGTTTACGTAAGTACAAACGGAATCATAAATTTAACTTCTTGGTGCATTAAAATTAATTATTTTGCTGTATTTAGATTGTCTGGTGCATATACTATTACATCATTATTAAATTAAAAATAACGTACTCTATTGTTGCACTGCTCAAGTTTCGTCGTCGTAAATACAATTATTCCAATATTTTACCATTTGTTTCGTGATCTTTTTGTAGTTATTCATTACAATTTAACAAAATATTGTCTTAGTTATTGTCGAATTAATTTATCTGCAGTTGTCATCCTAAATTATTTCTGTCATTTGTCGGTTTGTTTATTTCCTGATTAAACCCTGCCTCATTGTTGCACCCAAGTTTTCGTCGTCATAATTTCATAGAATTGTTACATCATTTTACAATTCGATTTTCTTGATTCTTTCGTATTCATTTGCATTTTAACACAATATACGGTAGTTATTGTCGAATTAATTAATCTCCAGTGGTCGCCCTAAATAATTATTTCAATCATTTTTGTCGTCGGTTTGTTTGTATATTTAATTTATTTATTATCTCATTTGTAACTTCCGTAGTAATAAATATATTATTATACTAGCATCCTTCATTCAGTGTTAGTTGTCAGTTTTCGTGTATTCTCATTTGCTTTTGTCGTGAAGTTGCTAACTTTCTCACAACAATGGACACTATCGCATTCCTCAACTCATTCAAAGCTGATCTTCAGAAGGCGTACAATAACTTGGTACATTATATTGATACACGAATCAGTGCGCTGGAAGAGATCAATAAGAAAACGATCGGCGGTTGGACTACAGTTAGGAATTCTCGCCGTCCTTCCAACTGCTATCACCCGGTTAAACCAACGACGCATGCACCACCCCAACTCTTCACTCAGAATAGGTTTAGTGTGTTAGATGACATGTCCCTGTTTCCTCCCTTACCTACTCGTTTCATCCCCTCCCGTCCAGTACCCAGACCTGTTCGCACACCACGCACTGGTAAGCACAGCCGCCCAAAACCACGTAAAGTAGTGCTATCCAGAGATGATACCAACACTTCCACGCAGAAATCAAACGTGCTCATACTAGCTGATTCGCACGGTCGTCAGATGTCCTCCGTATTGCGTGGATTTCTTCCTAGCCAGTTCTCAGTCTCCGGTTTCTTTAAGCCAAACGCTCGTTTGGCTGAAGTTATTCGAGAACTGGACACTTACACTAAAAAACTCACTGAGCGGGACACAGTAATCATCATAGGTGGGCAGAACGATATCAACTTGGGTGGACATTTTAACGCGTCTGAACATCTACAGAAACTAAAAATGGCCTCCCTGCACACAAACATAGTGCTCTCTAGCCTGCCTCCACGCTTCAACGTTCCACAAATAAACCACGAAATTAACCTGGCAAACATCTCCCTAAAACATCACCTGGCAGACACAAAAATCACATTTTTTGATTTGCAACCACACCTGACTGCCAAGGACTTT
Source organism: Laupala kohalensis (assembly GCA_002313205.1). NCBI lineage: Eukaryota > Metazoa > Arthropoda > Insecta > Orthoptera > Trigonidiidae > Laupala > Laupala kohalensis. Next base: position 912,978 of record NNCF01125907.1, on the reverse strand, counting down.
ACCCAGCACGGTTTACACCTGAAACCGTCTGGGAAACAGCACTTCGGTTCTCTCCTAGCTTCACATCTGACCTCACATCATCCACCTCCTCCATTACCTCCTCCTGCACGTACCTCATCTCCTCCTCCACCTCCCTCTACTTCTACCTCATCTCCTCCACCTCCCTCTGCTCCTACCTCATCACCATTTCCTCTTCCTATCTCCACACCCATTTCTTCTCCTGTCCCCGTTCTTTCACCTACTGCTTCCTCATCTCCCACGTCAACATCTATTCCTCCTGTCGCCCCCATACACCGTTACAACTTGCGCTCAGGAGTACGATGTGGTACTCGAAGGTGACAATCGCGTTCAGGTGCTGTGTGCGAGCTTCATCCGGAACTAGAAGCTGTACCAATTTCAAATTCCTCTCCACAATCTAACGTCGATTCCATTTCTCGTGAGTCACAAACTCTTTGCGAAAATAAAATAATTATATTTCATCATAATGTCCAATCCCTTTCAAACAAATTGACAGACATTGAAATTCTGGTACACGAAAATCGATTCGATTTGCTATGCCTCACAGAGCATTGGCTTTCAACTAACAACATCAACGATACTGCTATTTCTAATTATTATTTAGCAAGTTCTTACTGTCGGCAAAATTTTAAAGGCAAAAATCCCCACGGAGGTACGTGTATCTACGTTCGTAATGATATTTTATCTTCTCCACTGACAGGCTACGAGAACTTCTGCGTAGATAGTGTGTTCGAAATTTCTGCAGTTGAACTGACCGACACCGGTATTGTTGTTTTGTGTATTTATAGACCTCCTCAATCAGATCTTGACATATTTTTTCGGAACTTCGAAAATGTTTTAGAACATATCGCACATAAATCTACTAAATCTATCGTTATATGTGGTGATTTCAATATCGATTTCTTGAGTACATCCGACTCTGCACATTCACCAGTTAATCGATTCAAGAATCTTATCGACTCCTTCAACCTTATTACTACGATAAATGACCCCACTCGCCTCTCCGGCTCATCTCAAACATTGCTAGATCAAATTATAGTCAACAATGGAATCTCGTATCTCTCTGAAGTGTTTATCGCCGGATACAGTGATCACCTTGCTCAAGTATTGACTATTAATAATACACTAAAACCGCTTAAAATCCTTTACAAATTTACAAGAGAGTTTAATGACATAAATAAATCCATATTCGTAAATTATTTGCGTGAAGAAACATGGAAAGATGTTTACAATTGCCAAAACACCGACGACAAATTCAATGTATTTATCTCAACATTCCTAAAACATTACAACTCTAGTTTTCCCATAAAACGCAAGTTAATTAACACAAAAAAATACAATAGATGGATCACCCTAGGGATAAGAATTTCTTCAAAAAACAAACGCCGTTTATATTATCTTTCAAAACGCTATAACCAGCCACCCGAATTCCATAATTATTTTCGTAAATATAAGACTATTCTCCGAAAAGTAGTCTATGCAGCTAAAGTTATGGAAAACGACAGGCATATACTAAAATCGAACAACCGGATGAAAGCCATGTGGAATATTGTTAACAATTACACGTCAACTTCTGAAAATCGCGAAGAAAATGTTTCTTTACTAAACGATGGCAAGATCGTGTCAAATCCTCAGGACATCGCAAGTTTGTTTAATTCTCACTTCTCAGAAGTTGGTAAAATAACGAACTCAATATATCCAAATCAATGTCCTCCAATTATTACCACCCACATACCCAATTCTATGTTCACTTCCGAAACTAACGCCAGTGAAGTCATGGGAATCATCAGCTCCTTAAAAAACAAATTTTCACGAGGCATAGATGATATACCTGAGTTTATTGTTAAATCTTCGTCCCACGCTATATTAAATCCACTCGTAAATATTTTTAATAGTTCTTTATCGGAAGGGGTGTTTCCCAATATATTTAAGAGAGCTAAAGTGAAACCTTTACACAAGAAAGGAAACAAACTTAATATTGGAAATTACCGACCAATATCTCTACTACCCACTTTCTCAAAAATCCTAGAAAAATTGTTCTATAAGCGTCTTCTAGATTTTTTATCAAAATATAACATTCTCTCTGACGATCAACACGGTTTTAGGAAATCCTTTTCCACTACAAGCGCCATATTTTCCTTCTTAAACGATGTTACCACATCTCTAGACAGTGGAGAAAATCCTCAGGGTGTTTTTCTTGACTTATCCAAAGCATTCGATGTCATCGATCACGGAATTCTCCTTACCAAATTGCATTCTTTAGGCATTCGTGGACTTCCACATCAATGGCTAACTTCTTATTTAAAAGATAGATATCAACAAGTAGAAATATCCTATACTAAAAATAAAATACTTGAGCGTTGTCTTTCAGAAACAAAGCCACTTACTTGCGGAGTACCCCAAGGATCAATTCTCGGCCCTATACTCTTTTTATTGTATGTGAACGACATGTCATCATCCACATCAGATTGCAAAATGGTTCTTTTTGCTGATGACACTAATTTACTATGTAAACACGCCAATGCTCAAAAAGTTTTGTCTAACCTTTCGACTTGGTTCCATGCAAATCGTCTCATTGTAAACACTGACAAAACAGTGTCTATGTCATTTCACAATAGTATCACAAAATCTTTACCCCAGGTTTCTCTTTCTTTAAACGGAACACAATTAAAAACTGTTACAAATACAAAATTCTTAGGTCTCCATATTCAAGACAACCTCAAATGGAATTGTCACATTGACAATCTTAATTCCCAATTAAGCAAATTGTGTTACGCATTCCGAATCTTAGTTAACGCAGTTAGTCCACGTATTTCCCGTTGCGTATATTTTGCAAACGTTTACTCCCATTTACGTTACGGCATTACCTTCTGGGGTAATTCCGGTCAGAGTATTCAAACTTTCAGAATTCAGAAGAGGATAGTTCGGATAATTTGTAAATCTCACCCCCGAAACTCTTGTAAACCTTTATTCAAGGAATTAAATATCTTAACACTTCCCTGCATTTATATTTATGAAACGGTCGTGTTTGTTAAGACCGAATTACTGAAGCACCACCCTTGCTTTATACGAAACAGTCTCGTTCACGAACACTATACACGCAATAGTAGTAATATTCATCGCCCTAGAGTGTCAACCACTCTTTGCCAAAAGGGACCATACCATTCGGGAATCGTTCTATATAATTCCCTGCCCAAGAATATAAAAGATATTATGAAATTGAATATCTTCAAATCCGCGGTTAAAAACTACCTCCTGCACCAGTGCTTCTACACTGTAAAAGAATTTATTGATTTTAACAAAAGTTAAATTCGTCTTGTGCTTTATCACGCCATTGCTGTAGTACTTTTTAAACAACTTATAACAATTTCAAAAACTATTTTCTTGCATGATTGTGTTGTCTTATGGCTCATATTAATTTAGTTTTATGTGTACTCAACATTGGCACGTTTGTGTACATAAATTCTGTAGCCCCATCCTGGCCCGGGTTTTTCTCCGGTTTTCCTTCGGGTAGAGGCGGATTTATCATACAGGTTCTCTAGGCTTTGTCTAGGGGCGGGTCTATTGTAACAATAAATCGTGAATTTAGTGTTATTTCAATTTTTAAGCACTATACTCAGAATAATCTATAGTTCGATAATAACTTACATGTAATTTTTTGCTTAAAATTACAAACATATTGACATTCTATTAGTATTATAACTCGCAGCTAACTTTTTATCTTATCTAGGAATTTTTGCTGAATTTTTTGAATCCGCCTCTGCCTTAAGGCCCTTGATCGGAATTGATGGGATGGTCCCTTGCTTGCTTCCGGAGAGTAAATTAGTTTTTTTCCCTCCACGTAATCATACGCAGTTTGTACTGTTTTTTGACAATAAATTTATTTATTTATTTATACTGGAAGAACTTCATAGGCTTTATTCTACCATTATATTATAGTTAATATATTTTCACATTTTAAATTCCCCAAAAGTAAATTTTAGTAATAATCAAAAAGTATTTACTTTATGAAATTGTATATGCTCGAATCTTTAATGATTGAAGTAGTATGTAACAAACCTGGTGAAAATAGGGCACTATATGAATTACCAATACACATATCAATTACACAAAAAGTGAAATAACTTAGCGCGAAGTCAGTGACTAAAATATGTGCAGAAGAAAATGGAACATGTAGGTAACGTCTCAATATCGCTCAGATTGTTAAATTTCTCTTTATCTTGTAGCAACTCAGGGCTGCATTGAATATAATATCCTAAATTTCGGTTTTCAGGTCAACTAATATTTTGTTACCAAAGTACGTTTAAAAGCTTCTTCGGTGCTTCGTACGACCGTGTGTATTGTTCATTTGATTTTNAATATTTTGTTACCAAAGTACGTTTAAAAGCTTCTTCGGTGCTTCGTACGACCGTGTGTATTGTTCATTTGATTTTGGGTCTTACGTTAACCAGAAAAAATTATTCGAATGTCTCTGTTGTAAAGAAGCATGATGATTGTAATACGTAATAGCAATACGCGTTTACATCCACCGTAATAAGTCTAGTTCATAAAGACACTCCAGCGCTGATTTGAGAATGCTCGGAACCTGTAATAGCTATACGTAAGAGCTACTCGGAGCTACACGTCTATGGTGCAACTATAATTGTTTTGACCGCGTCGCAGAGACAGACCTCGCAATACGTCGCTTCTCGGCTGTTCATCTTCGAGGAGTAGTATCCAAGTCGGTCGACAGAGAACACCACTTATCAATGTATCTGAAGATCTACCTTGGTGGCCAAACAGAGAACTGGTACCGCTCCTCTATCTTGAAAGTCTATCCAGTACAAGGGAGCTTGTTTACGTTCTCAATTACGTAACAATTTGACCGTCCTCCTCTGTACATTCTGAGCTTCTCTTCGAAACTCATGTCATTAAATATCTTTTTCTACGTGTTCTGTTGCTTCGTGAAAACAGTATTTTACGAAATTTCTGGTGTTTTCACCAGAAAGTAAAACAATGATGTAAACGTATCAATCTATATCGGTGATTTTTATGTAAAATTATNTATTTTACGAAATTTCTGGTGTTTTCACCAGAAAGTAAAACAATGATGTAAATGTATCAATCTATATCGGTGATTTTTATGTAAAATTATATTGAACCTGTTTTTTTTTATGTAAAATATTCATTTTTAAGGATTGGGATACTGCAAATTCCAAATGTGTCAATTCCAAACGTTTAACTTCTTTCCCGCTCTTTCATGACAGTACAGTTGCAACTTTTCCTCGGAGTTATTCCAAGTCAGTTCAGCTAACAGTCTCGATATTGACATCTTCGATTTCTATAAATTTTAGTACCCCTCAGTACCTATAAAAACAGAATATTTCAGTTTCTTTTGGCATTTGGTTCATGAATTAAAGACATCCAAAGGTTGAAAATATGTCGTATTTCACTGCGCGTTGCATGTTTCAAACAGCTATAGTTTGCTGCAGAGAAATAAAATTGGTTTCGTTCCCTTCAACATTAAATTAGTTTTCCTTTCATATCCAACAAAAGGTCAATTAAGAATCGACTCGGATGCAAATGTTAAGGATACGATGACAATGGGTTTATGAAAAATCAAAATAATTTTACCATTACGCTTTGAAGAATAATATTCTTCTGACAGGTAACTAAGCCAGCAATGCTTCTACTAATTCTAAAAGAAATTTAGAAAACATTCGTGTGCTTACAACGACTAACTTACCGATATATAATAGGAGATCATACAATTATTTAGAGTTGAATTTATTATATTTTCCTGGAAAACTCGTGTCTGGTGGAAACGCTGCTCAATATAAAAATTCAAAAATTATGCAACTCATTAAATAATAATAATAATAACAATCAGTAAAATGATCCCGAAAGAAACCATAACCACGGATTCATATCATTTAACTGCATTAAGAATCCCATACCACCAGACCATCAGTATAAACCACAACCGGTCCTGAAAGACGATTTGAAGTCTAATATTTTGTATTGGGAAAGAAGCATTCTCACTGACCTAACAACAATTCACAACAGACCTGATACCATCCTTTGGAAAAGAATCAAAAGTGTATCTCATCGATTTTGCTGTCGTAAATTACAACAATTAGAAAAAACAAAGAACGACAAAATATCAAAATACCAACAACTAGCCTTTGAAGTAAAAGAACTCTGGAATGTTCAAGAAGTGATCATAGTGCCTATCATTTTATCTACCCTAGGACTAGTACCCCAATCCCTGGTCGACTCCATTAAAAATCTCAAAATCAACACCAATATAATAAGTAGATTGCAACACGGCGTCCTTCTGTCCTCAGCCCACATTACCAGAAAGTTCTTGGACCTGAAATAGATTCTTCCTCCCAGCAGAACTTGATTTAATAATCCACTGCTGAGAGAAAAACCAACACAAGTTGAGAGAACTAAATAATAATAATAATAATAATAATAATAATAATAATAATGTCCATTGTCTCCTATTTCGAGCAAAAGTCATCCACAAAATTTCTCTATCTCCCCTATCTGCTACCATCGCTAGCATCTCATTCAAAATTTTGCCAGCTTCTTTCAAGATGGATCTTCTCCAGCTCACGTTTGGGGGGTCGCCGTTTTCTGATTCCACGTAAGGGCACTTTTCGATGGTTCTTTAACGTCTTTTCTAAGTGTAAGTTCGAATCCAACCAAATTTCCGCTCGCAGTTCACTTTATTTATATCCAGAGATCTTTATTGGAAATAATGCCTGGCCACCAAATTTTTAAGATGTATATTAGACATCTATTTGTGAAACTTTGAAACTTCCTTTTTATTTCAGTGGTGACCAACAAAGTTTCACAACCATACAGCAGGACAGATTTGACACAAGCATTAAATAGTTTGATCTTCGTTTGATAATTCTGCGAATTATGGTTCAGTCGCATTTCTTTGTCTCTTTTGGGAGCCGTTTATCTGAAGTTCAATTTTTCGGAATTCTTTGCTGACGTCATTTAATTTTGCCTGCATATGATAGTAAAGCAGGGTACCTATTTTACAAAAATACACGCCTGAGAAAAAAGTAAAAATCTCTACAGCTATACTGAATCTTTAGTGGAGTCAAGGTTATTTATTCTCACTACAACAATATTTCACATTAGAAGCTAATGTATCAAATTCTACCTACATGTATTCCAGGAATAAACACAGGTGATGTGTTGATCTTCACTCTGAGATAATATTTAGGGTCAAGTCCGTGATCCATCATAAATTTTCCCCGTAGGTTGCAAATACTGTCGTGTCACCACCACTACAAAGCAATGAATCAGTTGCCAGAATAGCTCCGAAGCAGGCTTCAAATGTCACAGTCCTAATCTATATGAGCGTCACGTTTGTCATCCGACTGCTGACTCAATCTCATAGTGAAAATGAACGATAATATAAATTGTCGCTGAATTTACGTCCTAGGCGGGATGAAGGAAATATTGACAAACAGTAAACGTATTCAGTATATCTCCTATGGTCTGTATTAGAAAAACAAGATTACACTTCACATTTTCGTGTATATTAAGTTTGTTTCAATGCTTTAAAGTTTTAAAAATTAATGTGGTTTTTACAATGGAAGCAGACAAAAGGAGAAAAAATGTTTAGGAGCATTTTTAAAACATTTAAATACTTCCGCTTAAACGACCGTTTGGATTATTATAAATCATCATATTGTCTGTAACTTATGGGTTCGATAATAATATGGGTCGAAAATCATTGTATATTTTTTAAAGCATTTTTTATGTTCTCACGCTATTCTTTCCACTTTCCCTCGCAGCAACGGAAACTGCAGATGGAATCTAAATTAGAATTTTATGACATTGTAGACATTTTCTTTTATTTTAAGCGTTAATTGCACATAATTCATCTGAAAGTACAAAAAATTCTGAGGTAAAAAGTTAATTGGGGATAATTTTTCGAAATCTCATTAAACTTGTTTTTCTTTCTTTCTTTTTTTTTTTTTGAAGATCAAGTATGTTTGATTTCATCATGCTCGGTATAAAACAGTAGATTTAAATAAAAATATTCAGAACTCAACTTTATGAATGCGAAAGTGTGTCTGTTGATTTGCTAATGATCACGACTAAAGCACTGAACTGATCGTTTTGAAATTTGGCTAGGAGATAGTTCACACGCAAAGGATGAACATAGGTTAACGTTTATTTTTTAAATGTGAGAAAGAATGATAGAATATGGTTTTTGGCGATAAATGTCGAGGAATATGGACTTTATTCGCTAAATCTTCCGAAACGACTGGAGATAGGAGACAATTATGGCGGGCAATAGTATTTGCCTCAAGGAGTCCTACGAGAAAGCCCGCGACAGCATATGTCTATGTGCAAAGGTTAACCTAAATGATAGAAAAAATATATCAAACATAGAAGTCGTTAAATGCTTCGTTTTAAGAGAGCAATTTAAGAAAGAAAGCTTAAATCATCACCAAAAATGCTTTCTCTGTTAAATCGTAAAACTTGGACTGATAGATTTTAGAAACGTTTTAAGGGAATGGGGCAGGCGGGCAGCCGCCGTTGTGTTTTGCCTCAAAAACGAAAATTCGACCTGAGCGGCTCCCGGCGAGTGGTTTTGTTCTACCTGAGATACTGAGAGGAAGACATAACACATCCGATGTTATGTTAGGGTGGGGGGGGGTAGACCAAGAANAGAAAGGGGGGGTCATGTAAATATGTTGAATCGAAAGAGACAGGTTTAATCCACAGATTTCGGTGCCTTTCAGTTAAACAGTGACATGATTCCGCACGTAGAGGCGTTAAATACTCCTAACTCTCCTAAGGGTGAAGTGATGTGCTAGGCTAATTGATGACTTTTCGATTGGTTTATTTCTCTTACGGAAAACGTTATATTGCTCACTCCAGGGCGGTTTCATCCAATGATTTTTTCTTGCTGCAGGAGGTGAATCTGAAAAATGTTTACGCCATCAAATTTTGTATTAAATTTCTTTTTTTATTGAATTTGTAAAATTAAGATACTGTGCATTTGTATTAAAAATATCAGAAACTAAAATTATTTTGATCTTACACAGACGATTTTAGTTTTTCCCCGAGTAAAATAAGATTAGTCTAACAATAAAGAAGATCACCCACGCATCCCTGGGTGATCAGCTGGTGTTTTAAATAGCTTGTAATACCTTCATTATAAATACATGGAAATTAAATCAAGACTTGACATACATTAAAAACCAGTTCAAGTCACATGTCGTGACAATGTTCCTTACAAGAAATCATTGGGACAGCAAACATTTCTGAAGACTCAGTTTTATCCAGTCGTAGTAAGTGTAAGACTGTGAGACGGGAAAGCACGATATAGAAGCACGTCCAGTATATCCGGAGGAAGGAAACTACGTCAACTTTACTGATATGGGATATTTACGGAGGAAGCAAGTATTTTACGACGAAAGGATGTACATAAAATGTCAGGAAATACGAGAGTTAACGAGATACATTAAATATTGCATTACTGGAAATTAAACAATCACTATATCACTACGACTTAAGTATAACGATAATCTACTTTGAGTTAAGAATTCTGATTTATTCTAAATAATCTCGATTTTTCGAAAATATTTCATTTTAATTCTAATTTGTATGTGTAGTTCAACGTAATTATAGGTATAAAAAATTTTAATGTATATATTGTTAAAAGTAATTTTACTTAGAAACTTCACAATCGAAAAAAACAACTAAAAATACTAAAAATAATTAAAAAGTTTTATGATCAAGATGAAACATAGCTTAGGAGGTGGTAGAAATATTACATCTCGCCATGATATTTACTCGCAAAATTAATTCTGCAAACAAAACGACAATATGTCCTTCAACATTTTTGTAAAATTCATGCACCCCCTCTGGTGGCTAAGGGGTTAGCGTGCTCGCTTACCACCAAGTCACTCGGGGTTCAATTCCCGGTGAGGTCAGAAAAAAATTGTATTTTCAATTATGTCCTAGTTCATATAAATGTAACTACTGGAAAGCTTACCTTCTTTCCCCTGTCCACTTCCTACTGCTTCTAGTATCAATAACTCCAATCATTACTAACTATTCCTGCTAACACCTTTACGTGGGCCAAGTTGTTGGTTAACCCGGCTACCTACTAACTATAACCCTACCACCCACCCTATCGTTTCATGTAGATAAATTTTTATAGCACTTACAAACACTACAATAAAAAGAGATCTTGCATTGAGCCATGAAGTACATCGAAACATTCTTATATCCTCCATGCTGAGTAAGCTACTCAGCAGTAAAAGCCGTTTGGCCAGCTGTCGACCAGAGGAAAACTTCCCTCTCGCCGTGAGGTCTTTTTTAACGTCGACCCTCGCCTGTTCTTCTTTATCTCCGCCTTGACATCTTTTATTCGCGCTTTGCGAGCCCCCTCGGGTAGCGAATGTATGCGGCTGCACTGCGTCTTCCAACAAGACGAGACGGCAACGTTGCAGCCATGGATGCGACGTTGTCAAACATCGAAGACACAAGGAATGGTGGAGAGTTTGCCCGAGGAAGTAGGTTTTTTTTTTCTTTTTTTGATTGAATTTGTTCTTTACTGACGAATGCCTCGAATGAATATTAGCGACCACATTCCGAAAAAAAATTAATCAGCCAAAAAAATAAAATGCAAAGACCAAGGACAGAGAAAAACATTACATTTAAGATATTACAACTTTTCTTTACTGTTCAAAGATTTTCATTAATTTGAGAGCTTCAAACACTTACAGAGTGTACGTTCCAAAGAAAAAAAACATAACGCTTTTAACATAGAAATTTACCTAACGTAGTAGGGACCTACTGTTTCTTGGTTTGACATATGCCATCAACCTGGTAATGAAATGGAGTCCATTAAGCAGAACATATAGTTTGAAAGAACTCTCCAGCGCATTTAAGGATTCCATTACCCAAATATGACTTTGTTTATCCAATGAAACAAGAAAAAAACGTTGTAGAAGAGAGGCTACTTCAACATACTATAGTTTATTACGAGTAAAGGACACCAAATTCAATTCAGAAAATAAAACCTTTATAACCTTATAAAGGAGTAATTCGATTAGTGTCAAGTTTGAGGTCATCGCGTAGTTAATATGCAAAAATGAGAGAAAACTAAGGAAATTCTTTTCTGATATTAAATACGGCTACGTCTTAGATCAAGAAAAAGGTTCTCCATATACAGTGCCAACTCGTTAACTGCGCGCATAGCCTTTGGGCGAGTTGGGTAATGGGGTAGTATCCTAAAAACATTGACACACTATCGAAACAAAATTAACATATAACGCAGTTCACACATGCACAGCAAATGATACACATAAAAATTAGGTGAATGAAATTAATTTTATCCTGCACTGACTGATAAGAGGTCAAACTGACACGAAAATATCAGTGGTTGAGGTAGTAGCAGCCGGCTCGCTCGAGCAGAAAGAGTGTCCGCACTATACAGGGCGGCTGCTTTATCTGCATTTACATTTGGGTGAAGGGTAGTGAGAGAAATTTTCTAAAAATATTGGCCAAGTTTAAGAATAACAGCAATTCGAGTTCGACTTCACTATCTACACGAAAGCTCAATGTATGAAATGTTGCTTATTTTATCATGCGTTGGCAAGTGATAGCGGGCTCGCGCTTGCAGATAAAGCGGTAAACTGCACTAGTGCAGATAATGCCACTATATCTCCACGTTCACTTAAATTCAGAAATAATTAAACGAAAAAAAAAGGGAAAATATTTCTTAATAGTTATTTGGTTAATGGTTGGTACTAAAGTAGGAAATATTTGGTGTAGGAATTGATAGACGACACCTTGGAGTGTTGGGATGAGGCAGATAAAATCTCATGAAATTATGTTTCCATGAAAGATTAGTCTGTGAAATGTTCATGAATAATGCCCCTTTACCTGTACACCACAAATTTTAAATTAAGGAAATAACTGCGGGTTAAAAACAGCTTAGTGCAAATGCGAGGTAATTCGAGATGGCGAAAGGCTAGGAAAAAGAATCCAACTCAATCCCATTTGATGAGAGGGTGGCAGACTTCAAGTCCAAGGATTGGAGACTCGTGTATGGGCAGCATTTGGAGATGAAGAGACGTAGTCATGTTTAAAATACAAGAGATGAGAATACAGATATTTTGAAACATGGCGAAAAAAGGAATTGCTACAAACCTGAACTTGAACCCGGGACCTCCTCCTTGGATCGCACGTGTGCAACCACTTCACCACCCTTCTCGACTCCCGAAGAACATATACAACTTTACCAGACCTTATGTACGGGCTCCGGGAGTCGCAGCGGGTGATGCAGCGGTATCACAGCTGTGGCCAAATCAGGAGATCCTGGGTTCGAATCCCGGTCCGTCGCAATTTTTGCATGGCCATAGACGATGCAAACTTCCATCCGCAAGTAGGTACACGGAAGTTGTGAGTGAAAATCTGAACAGTGTGTGTCTACTAAATAGGATTGCGACTAGAAAGAAATTAAATGAAAAGAAAAAAATGTACAAGTACATATCGTCCTAGAAATATGGGCGCAAAAATGGGAAATGGTTTTACCCAAATAATTCCGGGAAGGAACACATCACTTTACATGGTAATTTAGGCGAGTATTTAAAGACAATAGTAAAATGGTAAACCGTTTGGGTATTTTATAAGGGAGAGGAAACATCAGATCATCAAAAGTTGAATATATCTTTAGAATGACTAATCTATTAAAATATTTTTAAAAATTATAAAACTTTTGACTAATATCGGAGTCAGAAGTATGCCTCACCACATTGCGTCGAACTTCCAAAAACATATCAAGACAACTTATAAACCCACAAAAAGAGATCTCGGGGATATTATAATTAAAAAAAGATTCTATTGACCCACTCAAAGGTTGTGGTGTTTGTAAGATTCATGGTTCTTTAGAATTATTCCGGAGAGCACTAAGAAGCAATGTTTTAAAACCATAAAAATTAACATGCGTTGTTGTAAGTAAAATCAAGTTGAAGAATCACCCACCACACAACATGCGAATACGTACAAAAGAACGTTAACTTTTTATGATATGAAAATTTTGTCAAGAACATGGGATGACTATGTGAGATCNTGACCATGTGAGATCATACCGGGAAGCAATGCAAAACTTTAGAAATGGAATCATACTCTCAATAAGCAAAATAGTGAATAATAATATGATGTCCTCTAATAATAAAAATTAAATTNCCGCCCCTAGACAAAGCCTAGAGAACCTGTATGATATATCCGCCTCTACCCGAAGGAAAACCGGAGAAAAACCCGGGCCAGGATGGGGGAAAACCCGGGCCAGGATGGGGAAAAACCCGGGCCAGGATGGGGTAATAATAAAAATTAAATANATAAAAATTAAATTAAATAGAATATCTGTTGTCCAAATATTTCAGTTCCCTATGGTTTCAGAAAAATGTTTGCTGCTAATGCGAAGAACACGTCGAGTTTTTATAAAATAACTTGGCATAATACAACCTAAAAAGTTTATGTACGAGTATTGTGAGGAAGTCCAAAACTCAGGGATTGTAAATGAATCTCGGGGACACGTCAGGTTTTGAATGAGCTTTACTAAATGCATTTATATCAAGTAATTTACTTCAGAAATAAAAAATTTCCATTCAAAGATGTAAACTTAGAATCGTTTTATTTAAGTTGTTTGAATTCACAGAATTCAACAAATTGTCAAGTTGTGTTAGATTTGCTCGTGATACAAGTTAAACATTTTATTAACTTATTTCCGATTCTTATGAATAATTCAAAACCTCAAAAGAAATATATAAATTAATTTTGAAGCTCACTTTTTTTCGAAAAGAGAAATTTACCTAACATTGAACACATTTGAAGTTATTGTCTCTTCTCTCAAACAACGAAATTTGCAGGAGTACATATCATTTCGGTATGAAATAAATAACATAGAACGATGAAATGTCACGAACAATGATCTTTGCGTCCGAAACACGCCATTGTTGTAATGTGAATATGTCGTGTTTTGTTTCACTTCCGATCAAATTAATATCACGATTTGCCCAGCTCTAATACACAATAATCCAACTCAATCCCATTATGACTCTTTCATATGCTGTGTGGAAAACTGTTTGTTTGCGGTTAGTTGTGTCATAGAGTATTGGAGCAATGTCAAAGGCCGTTGCCCGATCAAAAGCTCGTTATAGTAAGACTGGTTTTGGTGTGTCGAGATTATTTTTATATCCAGATTAATTAAACTTTGAGGATAAAACCCAATTTGTCGTGTTGTTGCAATAGTAGTTTAAATTTTATACAATGTTTGGAAATTTCATCGTTCAAAGCAAATATATTTTTGGCTAAAAATTTTTATTGCAAACAATAACTGGCTCTATGAAATCAAGAAGTAAAATAATTAAATTTAAGACTTTTTTACCCGTTTCATTCAATCCTGGGCTAATTTTTTAACATTACAAACATCAAAGTGTATTTCTCTAGATTTTCGAGATGAATTATCAAATCTCGTTCAAGTATACATGAAACAGAATTCACCTCCATTGTTAAAAGAATGAATTACGCGTCAAATTGCCGTAGTTAAAACGAAAAAGATTCATTTCCATTAAGATTATACATTCCCAAATGTGGTTCTGCCCAAACAAATTACAATTACATAATATTCATATCATTAACTACAAAATATAGATTTTTGAAATTGTATTAGAAGTACTGGCCCGGGTTTTANTCAAATGTGCAAATTTTCATCATGCTCGGATTAAAACTGTAGATTTGTATGAAAGACATACACACACACACCGCCCGGGACACTCTTCTTTACATATAGAGACAACAGAATGAAAATACATTTTTGTGTTCTATTTTATATAAATTTGAAGATTTTCTGAAGATATGAATAAAAGGTAACTATCTGTTTTCTTATTTTACGGGGATGCATGTAATGAGATTGTCTGGGGAAGGGGGGGTCAGAATTGATGAATCCGCCACTGCCATCCGGACCTTGATCGGAATTTTTTGGATTGTCCCTTGTTTGCTTCCGGAGAGTAAATTAGTTTGTTTTTTTCCTCCACGTGGTCATACGCAGTTTGTACTGTTTTTTGACAATAAATTTATTATTTATTATTACTGAAAGAGTAAACTGAGAAAACAAGATGGATGTGAGAACTCTGGGTTTGGATGTCACATCCAAATCCAAAGGAAGGAGAGAATTTTTCCAAACCTTTGGATATGATATCTTAACTTTACAGTTTGAATATCATAAGGTTGGGATGTCACATCTAAAGGTCTCGATCGATGTCTCATCCAAGAGTTGGGTTGTCACATCCAAAGATTTGGAGGAATCTTTCCCTTCATCCGGATTTGGATCTCACACCCAAACCTGTAGGGTAGGAATATTGATCGAAACCAATGAACACTAACGTGTCTAAGGAATTAAGTGCGTCAGAGCGACTAGACTTGAGTACCCCCAAATATTTTAAATGATCGTTTGAACCAATCTCTCCCAGTGACGATGAATTTTCTTAACCTTACGGCGCAAAATGTTGAATTATTTCATTTACAATTACTATGGGCTTATAAATTTATCAGTATAAATTTATTGTCAAAAAAACAGTACAAACTGCTTACGACCACGTGGAGGAAAAAAAAACTAATTTACTCTCCGGAAGCAAGCAAGGGACCATCCCATCAATTCCGATCAAGGGCCCTAAGGCAGAGGCGGATTCAAAAATTTCAGCAAAAGTTCCTAGATAAGATAAAAATATAGCTGCGAGTTATAATACTAATATAATGTCTATATGTTTGTAATTTTAAGCAAAAAAATTACATGTACAAGTTATTATCGAACTATAGATTATTCTGAGTATAGTGTTTAAAAATCATAAGAA
>NNCF01125907.1:881370-896963 GCA_002313205.1 Laupala kohalensis | reverse complement strand
GAGAAACTTTCGCGGGCTCATGTTCTTTTCTTATATTTTGGCAAAAGTATCGCCTAAACGTAGGGAAGAAAACCAACAAAATCATAGAAAATGGAAGAAGAAACGCAATGATAAGAGTTTCCTACCTTACGGGGCATTATCAAAAATAATTCGCCGAAAACTGTGAAATATACGGTTCTAACGGGAATGGCAAGGCAACACGTGACTAAAGACAATGCGACTCTCGTCAAACGACAGTCTTATATTCATTAATGTAAAGGTTCCCAATNTTATACGGTTCTAATGGGAATGGCAAGGCAACACGTGACTAAAGACAATGCGACTCTTGTCAAAGAAGGAGTCAAACGACAGTCTTATATTCATTAATGTAAAGGTTCCCAATACCAACCTCTGGTTCTCAAAGTTGACTTTTACTCAAATAAACCTTTAAAATGAGGAGTCATTTAACAGCAATTACTTAAAAATGTCGGAGATACAATAATATACGACTCAAAGATTAAAAAATGATTTTTCTTTGTTCAGAAGACAATTATAATCTATAATTTGTCTAACTTCACTAATTTTTATGTTACTAAATTGTTACATTTGGACACACTAAATGTGTTCTACGAGTTGGAGTAGTGGAAAAGTATTATCAAATTTCATATTAGCATTAAATACTATTTTAAAACATGCCAATGTTTTATTGCCTTCACTATTGTATTTATTAATATAAGCCACCTTTGGTTTATAAGTATCATTCCAAAATAGTCTTAGTTTACTCTCGAATATGAAAGTGTATTTGGGACGCTTTCCTTTTCGAAATCATTTCTGATATTCACAACTGCATTTATTAAAACCATTCTAACCATACATATTTTGCTATCATGTATTTTATTATCACAAGGCTCATTCATTCTGATTACTTTTTATGTTCATTTCTCATTTCTTGCGCCTCTTAGTCTTTATGGTTAGATATAAAGTGAAGTAATGACAAGTTCCCATTCCTGCGCATTTTTTTCAATCATCATCACCAATCACTAGGCATTGTCTGTCCTTCTGCATTCCATCTCTTCTTGTCTCATAATTTCTGTGTGTACAGGATCCAAATTAATTTCACAAGTAGGCAAATTATTTGTTTCGACCGCATCGTCATGAAGACGAATATATTTGCCACCAATAGTTGCCTATTCTTTACAATACGACAAACATCTGCCATAAAAATATTTTGGAATCCAGCATATGCGGATGGATAATAGCATTGACAGTTTGGTAATACTTCCCATAGGTTACGCTAAATTATATGAGTATACTTTAAATATATTTTAAATTTTTAATGCAAATACAATCCTCCCAATTTTCATATTTTATTTTAAATTTAAATGTATTAAAATGGTTAGACGGAAGAGCAGGCCTTGAGGTCAGAATCTCGCCAAAATAAAGGCATTATTATAATTATTTCTTTCTTTTTCTTTTTCTCAGCCTCTTGTGGCTGGAACTTACCTGCTCCCGGGTGGATTACCAAGAGAGCTAGGGTCTGTGGTGTTTCTCTTGAAGTTATAGGAAGATTCTTACAATTTTACATGTGTTCAGAACAACAGACTTCTGCATTATATTTATATTTTGTCTGCTGACTGAAATTTTGTCCAAATTTTTCTGGAGAAATTCGTGAATCAGTCCTGTACTGGAAATGACAACGGGAAGAATTTGGGTGTGAGTTTTCCACTGTTGTTGGATTTGTAAAGCCAAGTCACTGTATTTCCTGATTTTTTCTGCATGGGACTTTTGAATGTTGGAGTTATTAGGGATGGCGATATCAATAATATATGTCGTGTTATTATTCTTGTCCACGAATGTTATATCAGGTCTATTATGTTCTGTTGGATTGACTGTTAGGATCGTTCTGTCATGGTAGAGTTTGTAGTTTTCATTTTCCAGGATTGGTTCTGGGCTGTAGCCGTAGTAGGGTTGAGGGTCATTTTGTAGGAGGTTGGTTTTTGAGTATACTTGGTTGTGGTGGCGTAAATAGTTATGTTGGGCAAGAGTTGGACAGCCTGATATAATGTGTTCTATTGATTTACTGTAACTATTGCACCTTCTACGTTTGTCATTATCTATTGAAGGATCCCTAATTATGTGTTTCAGATAATTTTTTTATTGTATGACACCATCTTGAATCGCCATCATGAATCCCTCAGTTTCTGCATAGATACCAGCGTGTGGCAGCCACTTGTTTGACATTTCAAAGTCAACATTTTGATCATGTAGCGCGCTGTATATTCTCCCTTGCAAAGGTCATATCAAATTTATCTCACAATTATAGTCCCATTTTCTTTATTTTTCTTGTAGAGATGATATTTCAGGTAACGAGGAAGCTATTTTCAGTGGAGTGAAATTGCAGTCTACTTCTTTCAGTGCATTATGAAGTACATTAGTTGCTGCCTTTTCCAGAAAATATTTGTTAAGGGAGTGAACTTGTGGGTCGTGTAAAGTTGTAATATCAATGATGCCTCTTCCTCCCAATTTTCGGGGGACTTCCAATCTTTCTATACATGATCGGGGATGTAAGAATTTGTACTTTGTCATTGTGGTGCGAATAATTCTCTGCAAATTTTGTAGATCCGTGCCTGACACGTGAATTATTCAAAAGCTGAAGACTAAGGTGGAAATTGCATATGTGTTTATGACCTTTATGAGATTTTTTCCCATTGAGTCATGTTTTATTATTATTATTATTAGTATTATGCTGTTACGACTACATGACGACGATTTCGTGAGCTCCGCATCTTAAGTCATTTTTTAGGGGTGTTTGGTCTAAGAAGAGCAGTTGTTTTGAGACTAGGTGTGGAATTTGGAGATTTGTGAAGAAGTGATCGATAAATCTTTACAAGAATATCTTTTTCGGCTGCAGAATTGACATTTTTGTTCGTTCGTATGTGTCACCGTGTCTGCGATTGTGTATGGCGTGCGTGGCGAGCGATTAGTGTGTCCCGTGGTGAATATTTTCCTTATTTCTTTAGCTTTCTTCTTTCTCGCTTTTTTATTTTAGAATGATGAAGTGTAATCATTGTGATGAGGAAATGAGAGGGGAGGAGGATTTTTGCCGTGGATGCATTGGTAACCTGCACTTCGCATTTTCCATACAGGAAACAACCTTGAGGGCAAAGTCAGATAAACAAAAGAAAGCGTGGAGATGCGCGAGGTACAGAGGCGGCTTTTCGAAAGTTAATGTCAATAGAGATGGTCAAGAAGGAGTGTCCTCTGAAATGGAAGATTCGAGAGAAAATTCAGCACCAGGAAGTACTAACATGGAAAAGAAAATAGACATGATATTAAGTGAAATGATATAAATTAAAAAATTCATGAGTTTCCTTAGTGATAGATATGATGAGACATGTATGGAGTAGATAGAGAAGAAGGAAGAGAATAAGTTAATAAATGAAAAGGTGAAGAAAGTGGACCAGATGGAAGATAAATTGAACTATTTAGAGCAAGCACAATTAGAAAGAAACATTGAAATAGTAGGACTTAAAAATGTGTCATAAGCCTCTCAGAAAACATTAAAACATGTGAGTAAAGCAAGTGGGGAAGAGGTTAAAGAAGAGGACATAGACGAAATATTTCTAGTGAATAAATTAAGAAAGACAAAAATTATTATAAAATTTCACTCTAAAAGGTTAAGAAACAAAATTTTAGGAAATAGAAAAAGACTCATTCAAAACAAAAATAATACTTATTTGCGAAATGATAGCTTTTTGGAAGATGGAGAGAAATGTTTTAATAATGAGAATTTAACAAAATTTAATTCAAATTTACTATGACAAACTAAATGTAAAGTGAAGGAAATTAATTTAAATTTTTGCTGGGTGAAGGATGGAAGGATTTCATTAGAAACGATGAGGGAAGTAGGGTAATCTGAATTCTGAAGGCTGATGACTTGCAAAAATTAACATAAATCACAGGAAAGTCAAAAGTCTATACTTTATTATGGATAGGACATTTATAACGGACTTAGAAATTGGAAGATTGAAAAGGATAGAGGATAATTTACAATTAAGTAATTTTTTAGTAAATAATGAAACAAAATTTAATGTAATGCATTTAAATATAAGATCGATTAATAAGAATTGGGTAGAATTAGGAATTTTAATTGATAATCGTGTAAGATATTTAGATATTTTAGTAATAAGTGAAATTAATATTATCTAGGACTAATCTTATCTAGGAACTTTTGCTGAAATTTTTGAATCCACCTCTGCCTTAGGGCCCTTGATCGGATTGATGGGATTGTCCCTTGTTTACTTCCGGAGAGTATGTTAGTTTATTGTCCTCCACGTGGTCATACGCAGTTTATACTGCTTTTTTGACAATAAATTTATTATTATTATTATTATATCAATTTAAAGGAAGATTTAATGAAATATAATATACCTGGATATAGAAGATTCAGTAAATTAAGAAAAGATAAAAAAGGAGCAGGTACATTAATGGTCATAAAATAGACCTATAATTGTGAGATAATACAGCAAGAAACAAGACATTTCGAACTACTAATGGGGAATATTAGACTAAAAGATATGATAAAATTAAACATACTAGCAACTTATAAATCACCAGATACAAATGTAAAATTATTTCTAGAAGAATTAGATATTTTAGGTAAATGTAAAAATTACAATAAAATTTTAATAGGAGACATAAACATTGATATAATGGAGGATTCAAAAAGTAAAATAGATTATTTTGATACATTATTAAATCATTCAATGTTGCAATGTATAAAAAATTTTAACAATAGAAGAAGTAATGAAACATGAGCTAGTTAGGTCAGGTATTGACCATATAGCTATCAGTGGAAAAATTAAAAAGGTTAATCCGTTTATAGTCAAAACTAAAATATCAGATCACTATATTGTAGGAATAAGTTGTAATATCGATAAACATACAAAGAATAAGTGGGAAAAGAAAACAATTGTAAAGGAATTAATAGATTCTAATAAATTAAAAAAAGAATTGGAAGAACTAAAAAAATTAAATTTGGATGAAAAGACAACAAGTGAATTGCATGAAATAATTGAAAATAAATTTTAAAAGGCTGTAACCATGAGAGAAAAGACTGAAAAACGAAAGTATAGTATTTTAAAACCTTGGATAATTAAAAAAATTAAATTATTAATTCAGGAAACGGATAAAAAAATTAGGTCATGGAAAGGAATATCAGAAAGGAACAAGGAAAACAAGGAGAATATAAGGGAAGAATACAAAAAATTAAGAAATAAAATAACTGGGTTAATAAAAAAACAAACAAATATCTACTACCAAAATTTATTTGAGGAAAGTAAAAATGATATGAAAAAAACATGGACTAACATAAATTCTTTATTGGAAATTCCTGAAAAGAAATCGGTGGATGAAATAATTACAAAAAAATTAGTTTGGAAGAAGTATTAAATAATTTTGCTAATAACTTTTTACAACAAACTAAAAGAATTACTCATAAATGCAACTATAAAGTAAGTGAAAGTAGTATGCAAGATATGTAATGCAACTCATTTTATCTACCAGAAATAACTTCTGATGAAACTAAAAAATTGATTATAGGCATGGAAAGTAATAAATCTCCTGGTATAGATAAATAAATAAATTTATTGTCAAAAAACAGTACAAAATGCATATGACCACGTGGAGGAAAAAAAAACTAATTTAGATAAAATTGCGATAAAAATGTAAAAGAAAACCGAAATTTTAGTGCCAATAATACAAAACATTATTAATAATAGTATTAGAGAATCCACTTTTGCAGACAGTCTTAAGGAATCCATAATTAGACCAATATATAAAGGAGGAAGTCAGAAAAAATATGAAAACTATAGGCCAATATCAATTTTGAATACAATCAGTAAAGTATTAGAAATTTATTTAGTTCAAAAATTAACAGATTTTTTGGAAAAATATAAAATAATAGATAAACAGCAGCATGCTTATCAAAAGAACAAAAGGACAAAGGGCCTACTTGAGGAAATGATAGAAATGATCAATGAAAAACTACATAAATGTCAGCATGTATTAGAGTTGAGTGTAGACTTGTCTAAAGCATATGATATAGTAGATTATGAAAAATTATTAGATGCAATGGAAAGAATAGGAGTAAGAGGTGAAATTTTAAACTTATTTAAAAGTTAATTAAATAGTAGATCTTTCAGAGTTAAAATAAGTAATCATGATAGTGAGAAATTTTTTTTAGATATGTGAATTCCGCAAGGGAGTTATTTAGGCCCAATCATGTACTAAATCTATGTAAATGATTTGGGGAAATGTTTCAATAAGTGCAATTATTTTGGATATGCAGATGATAAGATGATTATTTCGGCAGATAAAGATGTAAGAGTTGCAAAACAAAATATTCAAAAATAATTTGGTATATTTCAAGAATGGTGTCACGATAAGGGGTTAATCATAAATGAAAGAAAAACAAAATTACTATACATAACAACAACACACACGACTAGAGAAAAGATAGATATTATAATGCATAATGAAAATTGTAATAATGAAAATTGTATACATCAAATGTTACATAATTGTAAGTGTAAAAACATCATCGACACAGTGAATAAATTAAAGTATTTAGGAGTTGTTTTGGATAATAGGCTAAACTGGAGAGAACATATTTTGGAANTGAAAGAAAAACAAAATTACTATACATAACAACAACACACACGACTAGAGAAAAGATAGATATTATAATGCATAATGAAAATTGTATACATCAAATGTTACATAATTGTAAGTGTAAAAACATCATCGACACAGTGAATAAATTAAAGTATTTAGGACTTGTTTTGGATAATAGGCTAAACTGGAGAGAACATATTTTGGAAATAAGTAGAAAAATGAGAATTTGTACGAGAAAATTAATGAATGTAAAAGATTGTGTATCCTACTCAACTTTTAAACAGATTTACTTTGGTTTAATAGAGTCTTTGATAAGGTATGGAATGGGAGTTTGGGGAATTGCTTCTAAAACTCATTTAAAAATAGTACAGAATATACAAAACAAAAGTATCCAAATTCTATCCGAAAAAATGAAGATCTTAAATAAACCAACAAAAGATTGGTTCAAAATTTGAAATTTAAACATGAATGCAATGACGTAAAGATTTTTATACCTTACAGAGCATTTACAAAAATAATTCATAAAAAAACTGTGGAAAATACTATCCTAACAGAAATGGCAGCCGCATCACGTGACAAAAAACTGCGATTCTTGTCAAAGAAAAAGACAAATGACAATCTTTATTTATTATCAAGTTATAACATCACAAAATATCTGTTCTTGTCCAACAGTAAAAATCAGTAGAAAGAATAATTATTAATTCATTAATTCATTCATTCGAACTACTTTGGTAAATATTTTCACGTTTGTAAATAGTTGGCAAGTTGACTTCAGTCAACATGAAGATAATACATTATAAACTTTCTGCGCAATTCTGACGAAATAAGTGTCTCGGAGTAAACAAGTCACGACCATTCCTTGGTTGCGTTCCAAGACACCAGACTCAATGGCGATCGTGACACAGACATTTGGGGAAGAACGCGAGGGTGACACACGTCTTGTACGCACGTCCTCCGAGTAATTTAATTCCGCGCTGGACATGCAATTGGCGCAGCGCTGAGCGCTCGCAGCCCGTTAATGGATGGGCAAACACGCCACAGCACGCGAGTGGTCTGCTCGACAGCGGAAAATAAGGACGGAAGCTGCGAATGAGGATGTGGTGGTTCTCTCTAGAGTTCTTTATAAGGGAGAGAAGCGACGTGGACTTCGCGTCATCTCATTGGGTATAACGGGAACAGTTAGGTGACAGCCATTTTGTTCACATTGTAGAGGGAAATCAACGTAAACAAAATCAAAAAGGTCATTTTTGTCATGGTATGTGTCTATTAGATTATGATGCGCGATCAGAAGATTCACCAAAGTTTCAGAATCTTCTCTGTCCTCCTTGGAATTTTGCTCGAGTTGTCGCCTCTCACCCTACACAGAACTCAAGTTTCTCTCATCCCTCGCTTCTGGGCGTCCCGCAACGGACACATCTTAAGTGCATCCGACAATATTGGTCATAAACGATATGCGTTAATGAAGTTTTGTGTTGCCAGACATCCATAACATTGGTTTTCCACAAAGTGATGAGAAAAAATGTGTGTTTTCCCTGTGAGAGGAAAAAGGATGTAGCAAATAACAGAAGTTTGAACAAAAAAAAACGGAAACGTCAGTTCTCCTATAAATTCTCATAAGAGATATGAAGACAAATAAGGTTATAATCAAATTATCTCTCTATATCTGCTATCTCTTTACGAAAAGGCAATTCATTCAACTAACATATGATACGCAATTATACAGAATGATTCCGAAATAATGGAACACAATTTAAGGGTTGGTACAAGATGCCGTAACAATCATTTATTGAACAGGAATGTATGAGTGATGCGGTGAGGTGCTAACACAAGAAAGAAATAGGTGAAAGGAAAGACTAATTAGTTATTGGAAGTGATTCGTTGACAAGTGCAATGTTCACAAATACTTTTCAAAATTGCGTCAACCAAAAGTGATACATGCTTGTCATCGTCGATGGAGCAACTGGTGTACACATTCAAAAATGCCAGGTATTTCACGCACACGTGCATCAGTTACGGATATTCGAGCAACAAGATCCACATGAGTCAAGGGGAGTCACATGACTCTTCACATGTTGCCATAAAAAGTAATTTTTGCGCCTCATCGCGTCACTTTCGCCCATAGATGACGATAAAATAAGTGGTTGTTAGTACCAACCCTTAAAGAGTACCATGAATTGGGGATTAACGTGTATTGCTCAGGAAACCTTATTGCACTGATACGTTTATGGAGAGTATTTTTGGTTAATTAATGTGTTATTTCAAAAGACATTAGAAATGTAAAAATCAGTCGAGTACAATAGAAAGCTTAATAAAATGTTACGTCATAGGCAATCAAAAATTCTTCTTTGATTAATCAAAGTATATAAATAATATTTTTTAAATGTGTATTTACACCAATTAACATTGTAGTTTCATAATTTAGATCCCCATCCTGGCCCGGGTTTTTCCCCATCCTGGCCCGGGTTTTTCACCATCCTGGCCCGGGTTTTTCTCCCGTTTNTCCCCATCCTGGCCCGGGTTTTTCCCCATCCTGGCCCGGGTTTTTCTCCCGTTTTCATTCGGGTAGAGGTGGATTTCTTATACAGGTTCTCTATGTTTTGTTAGGGACATGTTTATTGTAACAATATATCGTGAATTTAGTGTTATTTCAACTCTTATGATTTTTCAACACTATACTCAGAATAATAATAATTGTACATGTAATTTTTTTGCGTTAAATTACAAACATATTGACATTCTATTAGTATTATAACTCGCAGCTAACTTTTCATCTTATCTAGGAACTTTTGCTGAAATTTTTGGGTCCGGAGAGTAAATTAGTTTATTGTCCTCCACGTGGTCATGCACAGTTTGTACTCTTTTTTTTACAATAAATTTATTATTACAAGAAATCGTTGTCTTCATCCTTGAAAATAATTTAGCTATTACATTATAGTATTTTATTGTCAAGACTATCCTTCAGAGTTCTCACCTATACGATTCCACTATGTTCATAAATATACTAGAGATCACGTGCGAATATTTCGCCGTCGTAAGAACATGAGAATGTCAATCAGAGGATCCTCTGTAACTATGAGTACTCAATGGCGTATACAATGATTACTCAGTATTTCATTTTTAAGATAAATTAACGTTTTAAACTAAATTATAAACAAGGACTTCCAATTTATCGAAGATATTAAGTTGTAAATTGAGACACCTGTAAGGCCGTTCATGAATGAACTATATTTTGTTACTGCGTTTATTGAATGGTTCAAAAAGGTGGGGGAACTTAGAAACTTACTAGAATTAGTGTTCAACAAATTTTAAATGACATAGTATAGAATTAAAACATAAGATTATCGCTCAATCCTGGTCCAAATAGCAATACTTCATTTATGACAACTGGTTAAGAATACTGCAAGGTAAAAGATATTTGACAAAGATACATTTTATTACAAAATATAAAGGTTGAACACAATATAAAGGCACTACTGCAGAAACAACTTACCATAAAATATTTTCAGGAAGAATAATACCAATAAAATATTTTGAAATTAATATACATCCTGTCTGAATGTTTAAAAAATTGTAAAATTGTTTTGAAATTTATGAATATTTTGAACAACATGAAGATTTGTGAATCATTCCTTTTCTATATTCCATCAACTAATTTGTTAATTGCCGTTCTAGGATGAAACTCCTTGTCTGGAATAATAGGTTTTTGTGTGGGATTTTTTAAGAAAAGTTTTTTTAAGAACGCATTGTTTAGGAAAATAACAGGAAATATTCCTAGTGCGCCGTCAAACATTTACGAAAAAATTGTTTATCTCTTATTTATGAAGCACATGCCTTTCTATTTTCCTGCATGCTTGTATTGTGTCTTCTTATTCAAGTTTAGTTTTATATGTTCTCAACCTTGGCACAGTTGTTACAGTAATTCTGTAGCCCAATCCTGGCCAGAGTTTTTCTCTGGTTTTCCTTCGGATAGAGGCGGATTTTTTATACAGATTCGCTAGGCTCTTGCCTAGGGGTGGCATCGACTGGGATAACACATCTCGAATTTAGTGTCATATAATAGTTACGATTTATCATCAATAGTTTGATAATAATACTTACATCTGAAATAACTTTTTTGTGTTTTATTAAATACAAATTTGTTGTTGATTTGTTGATATCAAACACGTATCTAACTTATTTTATTCTTATCTTACGAGTGTGCTGAAATATTAAATCCACCCCTGCCTTAAGGCCCTTGAACGGAATTGAGGGGACGATCCCTTGCTTTCTTCAAGATAGTAAATTTATTGTCTTACACGTGGTTATACGCAGTTTGTAACTGCTTTCTTTGACAATAAATTTATTTATTTATTGTTATTCACATAAACAACATTTTGACATTTATCTGGAAGAGAAAGTTTCTGGTATCTTGTAAAATAATTTTTGTAATACTTGCCGAAGTGATAATTGCGTAATTGTGTCCGAACTTTTGCGAAACTATCAAGTAAATAGTGACAACTTCTAACACGAAACTCCCAACTTCAAAATTAGATAAGAGCAAATCCAACACGAAATACTCAGTCAACTGGGCTTCAGCTGAATCCTGCGTTAGCGATTGCGTCATTGCCTTCGGGGATCCTCTCCTCCACTTCCGGAGTCACCGCAAACTCCCTTGACCACGAAACTTGTACGTCTGCGCTCCGGAACTAAGCCTTCAGAACACCACGCATAGCTTCGAGGATACGCGTCGTTTCATCCAAAGTGTTGTTCTCTTTAAGATATTGTTAAATTAAAAACCGGATAGAGTTTCACAGATATAAAGAAATGATTTTGGGTTTACGACCTTTTGATACCATTTATACTGAACTATTTTTTATGACAACAGAACAATTGAACATGATATTAAAAGTAAATATAATCTTAAAATATGAAGCAGACAAACATATTATAATATTGTATTCTAAATACTGTGTCTGAGTTATTTCCAACTCCCCTGTGTCCTCTTTATAAAGATACCCTACGTTTGTAATAATTAGCTTATATGAAATGATATTTCTAGCTATAACACGAAAAGGTTTTCAAATTTTTCAAAAATTAAAAAAAATAGTGCTATTCGGAAAAAAATAATGTAATTTGGAAAAAAATTCAAGGCAAGAAATTATTACACAATGTCTTTCTTTCTTTAANTTTCAAATTTTTCAAAAATTAAAAAAAATAGTGCTATTCGGAAAAAAATAATGTAATTTGGAAAAAAATTCAAGGCAAGAAATTATTATACAATGTCTTTCTTTCTTTTAAAAAAAATAAACTCGTCGACTACTGAGAAATGGACTAGTGATGAATTTCGTTAACAAATACGGTTTTCTGAAATACATAAAAATACTCCCAAGGGTTTAAGTCCTTAACTAAACGCTTTCTATAGTGATTTAGGGTTTTTGCAATTAATTCCTTACGTCTTGATTGAAATTTTCAAATTTTTACTTAATTAAAAATTCATTCCGTTCAAGTATTTTGGAAAATTTTAATGTCAAGAAATTTTTCTATAAATTCGAAGCTTCTCTTGAAAAGCGTTATCGCCTTGTGAGTTCGAAATACAAACATAATATTTATCAATCACTACAAGTGTAATGACCCACATAACATTATCCTATGTTATATTATTTTACAATTATTCTCATCCCTGTGCAACATAAACGAAAGGGTAAGCATTGAATTGGGAAACCAGGACTGTTTGTTATTGTCTCGTAATATTGTGATTTTTATCACTCGGAAAAAACAACGAAGTACATGTGTTGAACTACGAAAAGTTGGCATGTTCATTGATAGGAAAATAGATTTAAATTTTTGAATCACATTAGTGTAATTTTTTATATTTATATACCATTATAACGGTATCATGTGCAGTTTTCGAATAAGATTTCTTATCACATCCATTGCCAGACATAAATTCAAGAGTAACACCTCATCAAAAGATTTCGAGATCTAATCAATTTACTCACGTCTTTGGTTTTCGCATACAACGATATTTCAGCTATTTTTCAGTTTTTATTGAGAGAAAATCGTAATTCTTTCGGAATATTACATTGTCATCTAAAATTTAACTTACTGGAAAATGTCAAAAATCTGGATCGATAGGAAGGAGCCGGTAGATTGATTCTAAAATATAAAATTTTCATGAGGGAACACAAAGGGATAAATTTATCAAAGTAAAAAGATACGAAAACATTGATCAACATTCTTGAGTTGGTTTATTTATCTTCATCCAAGGTCATCTATAGAATAACTTAATCATACGCTGCCTATGTTTCGGTATATCAAGTTTGTCTCTTCTGAAGGTTTCAAGTTTTCATGTCATCATACTAATGATTAAGCATGCAACGATATCCTTTCAAGGATTCACGACCATCGGAAGATATGTAAACGCGGAAAGAAACTACATGAAACAGTAGTGGAACTCTACGGTCACGTTGAATCATTAGCGTTAATGAAGCAGTGCATGATCATTGGAAATCGCATCTATTATGAAATCATTTTTAAAACTTGTACTTAAGAGATGTTATGGCATGTGTTTAAGATAAAATTAATTTACATTTCCCCCATAGCTCAAAGGAGTCAATTATCACGATAACTTGTAGTCTGGAAGAAATAACGCGAAATTGAAATACATTATATTATCAAAAATTAATGAATGAATTTGACAATTATTAACATTTTCAAAAACATATACACAGAAATGTATAATTCTATGTCTTGGTATTACAAAGAATAGAAATATCAACTGATGAGAAAATAGGCAAGCTAAATGAATCCATTGCGTTACCTTGTGTTGGGATTGCTAGCATAGCTGTAAAAGGGATTATTTTGCAGCTTCAATACAAATAATTTACCTTTTACTGTGTATATCATTTTTAGAATATCCAATATGGCTGCTGTACGTAATCGATTGGAGGTAGCCGCCAATAAAAGACGAACAAAGGTGCTAAACGTATGTAAGAAGACAATTGCCATGAACATACTAATTCAATAAATCATAATGACACGGAAGAATTTTCAATATGAACAACAAGATAAATCCCAATATGTGTGAATAAATACTACCGGACTTACTATTGAAATACTAATATCTTTACAGGTAACATACAATGTTTAAAAAAATTAGAAAACACAACTGCTTTTTAAAAAAATCGGAATACAGATGATAAACTCTTGTTATTATTTATTACTGGTAAAAATTAAATTGGTGTTATGGCAAGAAAAAGCAAAATAAAGTTACGTTACCTAGATGTTCTGGAGTAATGTTCCCAAAATACCAAGAATTAGAACAAAACATCAAGGCTGCACCACGTAAGACTTCCTTCTTCTTATCTTCCGAGTTTTCAGTAGAAGTGTAAAAAACAATATTCGAGTAATACGATAGAAAGAAATTCCACTCTTGTGGCACAAAAAAAAAGGCTAATAAAGGAAGCAAGGTGATCATATCGAACTGGTTAGAACAAGTAGATGAACGAAAGTGATCCACAAGTGACCAGTGGATGAGCGGAAAATATCACGGAATAAACACATTAAACAGGACAGTCTCAATGCTGCCAAATGTTTCCACAAGAGAAAAATACAGGAACCTTACTTTTCACGCAAATCAATTAAATTCTTCGTTATTGATGAAAAAAGTAAATACGAACGTTATTATAAACAATAAATATAAAAACAGAAACATCCTTTAATTAGGAAATTTTACTTTACGAAATTTTACTTTACGAACAAAACATTTAAATTTAACGAAATATATTTTTACTTTCTTCTGCTCCATCAAATACATTTTCTCTTGGTAAATACGATTTTTATTATTTTTTAATGAGTAGTTTATGTATATTACGTCGTTTTCTAAGAGAAATGTACAGACTTTCATAGTTATTATTTTTCAAAGAAGAAGAAGAACACTAAATATTTTATCACAATATAGCTCTTGCGTTCAATAGGGAACAAATACTTCATTGTTTGGGAAGGTATTATATGCCTCTAGTCACTTATAGAACTAATCATTGGTGTTCAACATTCACAAAACAAGGTAATATCCAAATGACGGGAGTTCATTTTTACTTTTACTATTATGTTTAATAGAGATTTCATTGTCGAATATGAAAGTTCATTTTATAGTTAACTGTACTATGACGATAATATTCAATTAAAAACAAATAACTTTAGCAGATTATTTTAAATTTTATGGTTAATCACGAGATCTTCATATTTTAATTTGAATAATCCCAGCTCTTTATGATGTGGAGTAATGTTCACAAATGTACTGACTTTATAAACCCACTAGCTGCAGGAAGTTACTCTTTTCACATAATGCTTTATAAACAAAGCGCGTTGGTAAGACCCGTAAATTCTTTTGTTTTCATTTCACTTTTAGGTTATGTACTTGAAAACAATGTTTTTTCATATCCTTTATATAATTTTCTTTCTGCGATTAGATCACGTAGATTATACGTTCAGTGGATTGTCCACCTCAGTTAACGCAATCGAATTCATAGTCAACAGTCATTCAAATGAAGATAAACAGCAAACTTGTAATTGTTCTTATGCTCTTGTAATTTATTAATATACACCATACTTTCGTTTTTTTGTTGCAATAATCCTTAAGACATATCCTTTGAAATTTTGAAAATTTACTTACTCTTTAATCATGTTATGTCGAATGAAAATGGGAGACGGGACCGGGATTCGAACCCGGGACCTTGAGCTCTACGCGCTCATGCGCCTACCAACTGCGCCATCCCGTTCGTCTCTCGGGCCCGTCTACCATTCTCATTCAACTTGTGAAACCCAAAGACCTCTGAGGTGGTCTCGTAGAGACTAGATTCCTCATCTGAGGCGACTCCCTTAGGAAGTACTTGATTTGGGTATTATTTTCCATTTCTGGTTCACAAACATAGAAATCTCTTAGATTACGGTGAACCTCA